>JANHGN010013363.1:10548-22770 GCA_024605025.1 Megaceryle maxima
AAGTTATTATGTGTACATCCAAGTGGACCATTTGTATTTAGTTCTGCCCATTGCTCTTGTTTTCAGAAGAAATTGCTAAAAGTATTCTTTGAGGTTTATTATATTTAAAAAAAAAATAAAAATATATATATATACAGAAAATCCTGCTTCTTTCTACTTAAGAAGCATTAAACAGCTGGAGACCATTTCTTTGCTCAGATTCCAAGACATATTCTAGCCAGAACTTATCCCAAAGGTCTTTTCTCAGGATACAATTCAAGTCTGTATGTGTTTGTATCCAGCATTTCTACCCTTGTGTATCCTTTGTGCTTATGTCTTTTATTTTTACAAAAAAGAACAGCTCCAGCAGATAGCATTTGGCATTTTGAAGCTAACCACTATTTCCATAAGCTTTCCTCCCTGCTTTTTGTCTCAGTGATAGACAGTCATTACTCTCACCAGTTTCAATATGATTCAACCCAGTTTCAAGCATTAAAGAAGGAAAAGACATATATGTGTGTAGATTACTTTATATAATGACTCATGCACTTTTGGGGAAAATATTAGCAAAAATATGTAATAATGGTCATATATTTAGCAAAACAAGATAAAATAATGACAAAATGAATTACAGTACTCTTTTTGTCAAAAGAGATCTACTGAAACTTAAGCTAATGACACTGCAGTCAGTTGAAAGAAAAATGGCTTTGCTCTTCATTGGTCTACAGAAATATTGCAAATGTTTCCTGAAAACATAATTTTTCTTGCACAGATAAGAAACTGTAGGAAGAGGAAATGCAGAGCTGTCTTTCTGAAAATCATGTTCAGGCACAGTTGTAGTATAATCTTCCAATAGATTAAATTTAGAAACAAATTATTAGGGTGGAGCATGGCCATATACCTATATAAAGAATAGGTATAAGTAGAGATGGTTCATGAGGATCAGTTGTTAAACAGCTGTTAAATAGCTGCTCCTATGGGTACAATCTAAGCCTAATTCTTAACTCATTCTCACTTCCAGGTATTTTTATAAAGAGTGTTGGGTAACTTTCCCAAATCAGGTTCCACATTGTTGTAGAAACACATAAAGTAGCAAGAAGTGACAGGGAATAATCATCTCAGCAGAACAGAAATTCAGAAATAACTGCTTTTCCAGTCTAGTGTTTTAGACAACACAGCTTTCAAGTGGAAAGTTTAATTCTAGTGCCTACCTTATGTATTAATTATGTAAATTCTGAACTTTTTTTTTTCTCCTATACAACCCTCAGCATCTAACAGATGTCTTTGCTGTGGCTTTTCTTTCTTCAGCCTTCTTCCTAAATATATAAAAGACAGATGTACATATTAATAACTTCTACCTATGCCATACTATTTTAATGGATTATTATTTGGTGACAGAGAAGCTACAGAAGAAGAAACCATTTTATATGTTCCTCTGCAACATGCAGCAAATTTAATGGAAGCTATTTTGAATGCAAAACTGACATCTGTACTTACATACTTGAAATCACAATGTTAAAGAAAATAATACAAAAGAATATACAGCTCCAAATAATAAATAATAATAATTAAATTATTTACAGTTTCAGTTTCTAGCTGATATGTTATTCTCTTTTACTTTGATAATGTATGGATAGTAAGAAAATCTGGAAGACCCTAACAGTACTGATGCACTCAGGAACACCATCATAATCCAAATATGGTCTGTTTAAGCAGAACTTGATCCAGATCCACACTATAAAGAACTGCTTCCTCTCTGACTGCCACACTGTCAAGTGGTGACTACTAGTCAAAGAGCAAGGAATAGCCAGAGACAGACTCTCAATTGAGATGCAGCACACAGAAAAGCAACTGGAACCCTACTTTCAAACAACTATAAATAGGAAAGAAAAATTTTCTTGGTAATTTGTAATTGTTTTTGTTATTACATCACAAGATCTCTGAATCTTCTTTCTGTACAAATATAATCATGTGGGATGAACAACACAATACACAGGAACTATTTATTAATTGTAGTTTACAAAGAAAGTAGAAGTTGGTGAAATCACAAAAACATAGCCTTTGAGAGGCAGATAATATTTTCCTATCTAATTTCTTTTTTGGACACTCCAATAATTACTAAGACATTTCTGCAACACTCACTGAGAAGCAGTACTGACAGGTTTCTTGGTCTTATTGCTTACTTCTCCAGAGAAGTGTCTGAAAAAAGCTTCAGTACCTGTTCTTGCAACAGCTGAGTTGTTTCCTTTAACAGTGATGGGACTCACCTAAAGATAAGGTTGTTATACAGTGACTTTGCACAGTAAAGTTCTTTCTTGAGGAAAACAATTCATGCTCTTGAGTAGGAGGGAGAACAAAGAAGGATCAAAGTGGTCCCACAGGTAAACTCAATGATTCAGAAGTTGAAGAGAAGGCTGTGACTGGAAATGGGTATGTTTGCCTTTTGGAATGTGAGTATATGTTTGTACGTGTGTGAGGGTTTGCGGGTACTTAAACATACCCCTTTCCATTCTGTGATTGAAAATTATAAATGACCTTATGTTAATGGAAGACAGTGTAATGATTTCCAGCCTCTTGAACCTAGTTTCCGCCCTGCACATTTACCATAAGTACAATTCTATTGTTTCATAATGGACAATGCTAGAGGAAAAGAGATGGGGTTTTTTATGTTCAGCCTTTATTGTTGAAATCATAGATATTATCCATAGTATTAATTTAATCATTGCAAGTTTTACTTTCTTTGACCTATGCTTTTAAGCTAATGGTGAAAGCTACTTAATTTTACACTTAAAGTGTGGACAGATAGAGATATGTAACATCAGAGGAGATGCAGATAGAAGAAAAATAATGGAGCAAAACCAAGAAACCATGGCAAGATTTTTCAAATTATAACACATAGAGTTAAGAAATGCCTTGAGACATTCTCAACAAACAGCAACAATACTTCATTTTAATTCACATCAGAGAAAGAGACCAAGCCTGAAAGTGTAGCATCCACATTTTGTCAGAGAAACACATTTGATATCTTGACTGAGAACGAAAACAAATTTTTCACTGTTTAGAAGCTGCTGCTAGACACATGGTAGACAGTCTTTTTGGTGTACAGAAATTTTCTTTTTTTTTCAAGTTACCTTTAAATAGAATTCTGTACTCCTCTGAACTTCTGTTCTTTACTAATAATTCAGTCTGTATTTCTAGTAACTTAAAAGAGGCTCATTAGTGTATATATTTGCAGGTTTTGCAAGAACCTCTCTTGTTATTATCACATTACATAAAGTCTTGCAAAAAATGTTGAGCTTCTGCATGTTAGTGCTGTATAGCCAATGGCAAACTGAACATCTAGAAAGATATCACTTGAACTGAGAGAAAATCACCATGTGAGCTGTGATAGACTGTAATCAAGAAGAATAAAGGTTGTCTGTGACTGACTACAACCATAGAAAGTTATGATATAAGGTCTTTCCTATGATTCATAAGAAAATACATTAAATGTGTTCCATTTTACACCCACATGTTCTCTTTTCTGTCAGAAACATTAAATAATAAAGAAAAATCCCAAAACCCACAACCAGGAAAATAAAATAAAATCCAATGGGCTGTAACAAGGATTTTACAGTTATAACAAAATTTTGCTAAAATGATGTTTAGAAATCTAGAGTTTAATTTATCATTTTCCATCAAAACCCAGGGTTTAGATATATGTGTTGAGGCAGCATTGACTGATATTTGAAGAAGATAAGTATCTTGTTTATAGTAGTAGCAAAGCAGCTGTTAGAAAGATAAGAAAAATCTGTAACTGTTGAAGGAATGAGATGTCCTAAAATGGCCCTTATAACAGTTAAATGATTATTTATGAGGTGGACTTTTGCAGTCATAAGGGCCCATCTTTAACGTGTTTATTTCCTATAAAACAAAAAGAGAAAACTAAGGCCAAAACAGAAACACTGGATTTTTATGCATCAGATAATTCTTTACATAAGGAAAAAGTTAAGCATAAATCTATGGGGAGTTTGAATAAGCTGTTATCAGCAGCTGGTCATGGATAAAATCTGAGTAGTGAGAAATGCTTATCTTAAGCCAAAAGAAGATATGAATATAATGTAAAAGTGTGGGGATTTCTTTTATTTTATTTTTTTAATAATCTGTTCAGACATTTGTGGAAAGTCTGCAAAAGCATGTGTTTTAAGATATCTAGGAGACAGTATGTCTAAAGCTTAATAAATAAAGCTGTTCACACCCTATGCTACTTAAATGCTACTTTGCTCTAAGATGCAGGTTCTCTTCTTATTTTTAAGGTTAAATAATAATAGCAGGAATAGTGATATAAAATGTGGGAGTTTTGGATAGTAATTACAAACAAATTAGTGATCTAAGCAAGAACGGAATGTATCTTTCCTACTTATATTAAAATATTTCCCTTATCCTATTTTTTTTTCTTTTTTTTTTCTTTTTTTTGCATTAAAAAATGGCAAGGTCTTATGGAATTTTTAATTCTTACAGCTGATTTCCCTAGTCTTCTTTTCTGAATGGAATTTTCTGAACATAATTTAGTAGATTATGATTTTAAACCTCAAAGGCAAGCCTGGAGAACTTCTGCATAAATAAGTTTAGACTCAGAGTTTTCTGGTTCTCTTATAAAAACATTTGAAAGCCTCTCAAGCCTTTACAAATGATATATTTAATTCAGACACCAAGTGCTTATTTGAATGTTTAAAAAGAGGTTATAAATAAGTTTAAGTATTTTAGTGGTGTACATTTTTCTTAGGCAATATATTTTATACAGCATTTTATTGACTTTAATAAGTGTGAAATGATTTGAGCTATAATGAACAGTTTATGCTTGAGTGTACAAGGACCCTAGGTATTTATAAATGACAGGTCTACAGAATACCTATGTATGAAAATGACCCCAGGTAACTGAACACTGCTTGTGCTACAGGTATATATACAGCCAAATAATGAAATGAACCCCACAGAGGACTCTCAACATACTTGACATGAGGTAATTTATGATTACTTCTGGAATAAAGGAAGTGACATTCAGATTTCCTACAGATCTTTTACAGGCTACAGCAGAAGTTATGTCAAAAGCAAGACAATAGTATACTATTTTTTAATGTATAACATAGAATACGTACATGGTGTGTAAAATTAGATATCTACAGCAATGACAGTATTAGACTGTTTACTATTTTCATAAGTTTATTTGACACAAAGCATGGTACCATATAAACCAAATCTTGTTTTTCTACTATAAATATTCAGACACATTGATAAATACTCATGACTCACTCATGTGACCTGACATTAGATGGATTGTTTTTCAGAAACTGCATTATATATGTGTGCTCAACCTGTCAGCCTTCTAGGCAGAATCACTACCATGAGAATGATTACACTTTCTTTTTAATAAGTGAGCATTGTAACATTGTCCAAAGGCAGAAGAAAAATCTTCTCTCCCAAACAATAGCCCTGAACAGAAAATAGAAACAAAAAGGCCTTCCTTTGTAGGCTTCACCTACCTAGTTTCTCTACTCTTTTCCCATTATGATAATTGTTTTGTATTTTCTCCCTTTTAGGATGAACATAGAACTGATTGTCACTCTTGCTGAACTGCTTACTGTGGCTGTGCAGCAGCAGAGATTGCAACCAGTGATATCAGCTAAATGAAGACTAATGCCTAGATTTAGTCTAGACAGCTCAGGTCAGTATGTGGGCAAAAGACCCACAAGTTGAAAGTCTTTGAGCTTGCAGGGAACTGCAGGGAATTCCCTAAAAATATAGTTTTATACCATTGGAACAAGGACACAACAATGAGACAATTCAGCCAGTAGGTCTTTTACACTTAGACACGTTTCTTTTTTTTTTTTTCCAAAAAGATTTTTCTTTACTTGTTTACGTATAAATTCTCTAGTCACAAGCTCTTCAATACTGAAAATGCTGGGGATGCAGAATCTCAGATTTCTTTCTAGATGTAATAGTGCATGATGCAGAATGTGTCATGCATAGAAACATATGACCTTTCTAATATGAAAGCTGCTGCTGCTTCCTTCAGCATCTTGCAGGGGCCACTCTGATAACTACTCCAGAGCCCAGCTGTTAATATACCAGGCAATGCCAACAGCTCTGAGGTCATCCCATCTCTTTCAGGGACCCCAAAGCATCCAGTCACCACTTCCATGCTGGCTTCATCACTCAGACAGGCTCCTTTATTTAGGCAATATGACAAACGAAAGTAGAAAATGAAGCAAATGAAGAAAAATTGGGTAAAACCAACACAACTCCCTTCCTAATGACTAGGCAGGTACCTGTTACAGAGTAGGCACATGAGTTCAAGTCATCTAGTGCTCTTCTTATATTAGACAGAGTTTGGGGTTTAGGATTTTTTGCTTATTTATTATTAACCTTCCACCTGGCATTTATGGGACGTTTATGTACTATAATTCGTTGTACTTGCTAATCAGATTATTATGTGCTCCAGCTATTACACTTGCCAGAAAGTAGTAAGATCAGGCAGCTCCTGCAAAGGCAGGTGACTTGGAGGCAGACAGTAGTGGCAGTGCAGGGGCCACACAGGACAGACACAGGTGAGCACCTCTGTCAGTGGTCATTGAGTTCAGCCAAGAGTCCAGAATGTCAGGCCAGTCTGTAGTGATAAGGCAGATCCAATGTCAAGCTAAAAAGTCACAGTCATGTTGGCAAGTTATAATATGGCTTAGAGTCAGAGAGGCACTGGACTGGGCACAGGTGTACCTGAAGTATTTTTCAGGCAGAGATCAAATGTGAGAGCCTATAGCTTAAAAGCATCTCTCAGGTGCAGAGAGGCAGGTCATCCCTAGAGCTTCTCATGGCCAGAGAGAAGTATCTTCAATGTTGTCCCTGAGACCAAGTAGCTTAACCCTGGGGGATGCAGAGATGACACTCAGGGCCCTCACAAGCATCTAATGTTTTCAAGAACTGGATATAAGACAGTATTAATATAATAGGTCAACCACACTTGCTGCTCTTTTCCTAGTGGTACACATGCCTTGTATTTTGCAGGCCACTGGGCCACAGAATCCCTGTTTCCTTTTTATTTAGCCAACAGCTAAATCCACAGTCATCTGTCTTTCAGGTTTGCGTTAGTCTTCTTTACACATACTGCTGTCACTGTTGATAAATCACTAAGGCTCGCATCAGCCTGCAAAACTATTGTTTTCTTCTTTCCATGAAAAAATTAAAGTCAGTGTTTTCTCAGAAAACAGGAATAGACAGGGAAGTGAAAGGAATGGGTATATGCATAGGTAGGTATGTTTGTGATTATGTCGGCACATGTGTATGTGTTGTTTGGATTACTTTATACTTTCCAGTAAACACTTCAATCTGAGGAACAGAGCTACATTGATACTGCTAGGTTATTGCGCTGACATCACAATCTTTAACACATCTGCAAATGTTATAAATCATGATTAATGATAGTACTTGTTTTTCATTTTGAAGTCACTTGGTATATGCATTTAAGCCCTTCTGAAGAAAACTTTTTTTTTTTTTTTTATTAGGAGGAAATGAAAGTGCTATCTCATAACAGGATTTTTGTAGAGAATTCCCCATAGTCAGTGATGTCTTCATATCCATGGGGACTGGGCACCTGCAGCCTATGGCAAGGCAGGGAGGCAGCAAGGGCAACATCTGACAATATGAGCTTATGGTAAGGGAGGAATGAAAAATAAGGGATTGAAAGTTTGCCTGCTTCATGTTCGACTTTCAATTACATTCTCATATTTAATTTCTTATCAAAGCTGGACACAACCTCTGTGATGGTTTGCTCAAGCCCGTGGATGCAGGAATATATTTTGTCTACACTCAGCCTCCTGTTTCATTCCAGAATGGGGTAAAAGTTTCCAGTTATCTGAAGAAATTGGCATATCTTTTGTATTCCTTTTTTCTTAGCTACTAGAATTAAGAGCTATTTTGCTTTCCTTCTTTGTATATACCTTGCTTGTTTCTTGGCTCAGATTCTGTTATGACATTTAAATTAAAAAAAAAATACTATCTACGATACTTAAGGTTTATTTATAACTCAAGTAAAGGTCATAAACTCTGATCTTTTCTTAATACTTTTTTATTTCCTTCTGTCAGGTTTGCGTTTTTAAAACAATGAGTGGAATGTTTGCATAAATAGGAATTATAAAGTAGCCTGGATGCACAGATAAATAATGTTTCATAAATAGATGCAAGCTTTACAGGATAGCCAAATAACAGAGGAAGACTAGAATAGAAGAAAATCTGAAGGAAAATCATTTTAATTATACACAAGAAAACAGAAATAAATTAAGACAGGAAATTGAAAATGTGTCTTTAATAGAGAAGATTTGAGAACAGAGAAGTTTCAAGCACATGGATTAGAAAAGATACTAAGGTCCAGAACTATACTACTGTTTGTGGACAGATTGAAGTTAAGACAGAAACAAACAAACAAACAAACAAACCCAAATCAAACAAACAAACAAACAAAACAAAACCAAACAAACAAAACAACAAAAAAAGAATTTTGAGGGTAGCTCATTCAAGATGATCTGAGACACATGCTCGAAGAAGCTGGAAAAAGAAACAATGAACCTCAATGAGACTAATTCTGTTCTGTGGCCAGTAAAGACAGAAACTAGAGCTCAGGAAAAAAAAAATCATGTGTTCATAAGTTTTGAGGACTTTTCTGAGAACTTAGCAATGGTTGTTATTTACACAACTTTTACCTTTGTCAAGAGATCTACCATTATGTAGCTATCTTAAAATGGCCAATTTGAACAATGTATGATGTTATTTAATAAGGCCGAAAGCAGTGAGATAAAGTGAACTAAATTATTCTGGATCAGAAATTCTGCTAAGTTTTTGCACTTAACATCTTATCTACTCTTTTAGCAATTATAGATAATTTCCATTTTAAAAATAGCATGTTGCTATACCATTATTCTAAGTACCTAGGGTAACATTTGTTGCTTAATCTGTGTTCCTTGTGTAATCTTGTAATCTAAAGACCTTGTAGAAAAAAGGATTCTATAATCATATATTAACTAGATTGTTTTAATTTAAATGAGCAAGATTGATTACATAGAGGCACATCTGGACTAACATAATTATAGCCTGTGACCATATTGGTCCTGAAATATAGCAACCCCTAGTAAAAGGCAACAGCATTTTAATTAACATGCTTTAATTGAAGTCTAGTTATAGATCAGAATCATGGAAACATAGAATGGTAGGAGTTGGAACGGGCCTCTGGGGATCATATAGTCCAACCTGCTGCTAAAGCAGGTTCCTCTAAAGCAGGCTGCACATCAATGCATCCAAGCAGGTTTTGAAAATCTCCAGAGGAGAGTCTACAGCCTTGGGGCAGCTTATTCCAGTGATCTGTCACTCTCACAGGAAAGAAGTGTTTTCACAATGTTTAGGTGGAACTTGCCCCTTGTTCTGTCACTGGCACCACTGAAGAGACCGGCCCCATCATCTTGACACCTTCAGATATATCTAAGAATTAAGAAGATCCCTTCTCAGTCTTCACCAGGCTAAGCAAACTCAGGTCTCTCAGCCTTTCCTCATAAGGGAGATGTTCCAGTCCTCTCATCACCTTTGCAGCCCTCCATTGGACTCTCTCCAGTAGTTCCTTGTCTCTATTGAACTGGGTAGGTCAGAGGTGGACACAGTACTCCAGATGTGGCCTTACCAGGGCAGAATAGAGGGTGAGGAAAATTTCCCTTGACCTGCTGGTCACACTAAGTGCACCACAAGATACCACTGGCCTTCTTGGCTACAAGGGCACTCTGCTGGCTCATGGCTAACTTAGACAACAGGACTCCCAGGTCCTTCTCCATGGAGCTGCTTTCCAGCAGGTCAACCCCTAACCTGTCCTGGTGCAGGATTCTACACTTGCCATTCTTGAACTTCATTAGGTTCCCCTCCACCCAACTCTCCAGCATGTCCAGATCTTGCTGAATAGCAACACAGCCTTTCAGTGTGTCAGCCACTCCTCCCAGTTTTGCATCATCAGCAAACTTGCTGAGGGTACACTCTGTCCCTTCATCCATGTCATTGATGAAGTTGTTAAACAAGACTGGACCCGGGACTGACCCGCGAGGAACTCTGTGAGCTACAGGGCTCCAACTAGATTATGTGTTGCTGATCACAATCCTCAGAGTTCTGTTGTTCAGTCATCTCTCCACTTCACTGTCCACTCATCTAACCCACACTTCCTAAACTTACCTTTGAGGATGTTATGGGAGACAGTGTCAAAAGCCTTGCTGAAGTCAAGGTAGACAAGATCTACTTCTCTACCTTCACCTACCTGTCTAGTTATGCCATTATAGAAGGCTATCAAGCATGATTTCCCCATGGTGATTCCATGTTGACCACTCCTGATAACCTTCTTTTCCTCCACATGAATGAGCTGATCCATCGTCTTCCTAGGATGTGAGGTGAGGCTGACTGGCCTATAATTTACTGGGTCCTTCTTCTTGCTCTTTTTGAAGAGTGGAGTGACATTAGGTTTCTTCCAGTCCTCAGACACCTCTTCTGTTCTCTATGACCTTTCAAAACTGATGGAGAGTGGATCATCATTAACAACAGCCAGTTCCTTCAGCACTCATGAGTGCATCCCATGAGAGCCCATGGATTTGTGAGTGTTCAGTTTTTCCTAAAGGACCTCTGACCTGATCCTCCTTGACCAAGGGAGGATCTTACTCCCTCCAGACTTTCTCTCTTACCTTTTACCTCCAGGGACTGAGATTTCTGAGAGCCAGTATTAGCAGTAAAGACTGAAGCAAAGAAAGCATTCAGTATCTCCACCTTCTCTGTACCCTCCATCACTGGGGCACCCACCTCATTCAGCAGTGGGGCCACATTTTCCCTAGTATTCCTTTTACTACTGATTGCCTTGTAGAAGCCCTTCTTGTTGTCCTTGACATCCCTTGCCAGATTTAACTCCAAATGAGACTTAGCCTTCCTCATTGCATCTCTGCATACTCTAACAATGTTCCTATATTCCTCCCAAGTGGCCAATACTTTCTTCCACATTCTCTAAGCCTTCTTCTTCCACTTGAGTTTTTCCAGAAGCTCCTTGCTCATCCATGTAGGTCTCCTGTCTCCTCTACTTGATTTCTTACTCAAAGGATGCACTGATATTGAGCTTGGAGGAAGTGGTGCTTGAATATTATCCAGCTCTCTTGGGCTCCCCTACATTCTAGAGTACTACTAGCTCATGGGATTCTTTCAAGTAGGTCTTTGCAGAGAGGACAAAGTTACCTCTCCCGGTCTTCACCTCCCCAGCCAGACCTTCTTTGTTCATTAGTACAAGGTCCAGCAGCACACCTCTCTTTGTCATTTTCTCTACCACTTTTGTCAAAAAGTTACTGCCAATGCACTGCAGTAACGTCCTGGACTGTGTGTGCCTGGCTCTGTGGCCTTTGCAGTAAATATCAGTTAGTGAAGTCACCCATGAGAACCAGGGCCTGTAATTGTGAAGCTACTTCCATCTGTCTGTAGAAGGCCTCTTTGACTTCTTCCTGATCAGGTGGCATGTAATAAACACCCACAACACTGTCACCTATATTATCCTGCCCCTTAAATCTCTCAACTCATGTTTCATCTCCCACTATGCTTGATACTTTCCAGCTGCTGTCTCACATAAAGATCAACTCCACCACCTCACCTTGCTGGTCTGTCTTTCCTAAAAAGTACATAGCCATTCAGGACAGCATGTCCTGTGAACGTGAGCCATCCCACCATGTCTCTGTAGTTGCAATAATTACATAGCCCTGCAGCTGCATCCAGATCTCTAGATCTTCCCCTTTAAATGAAGCTTAAAAAGGAACTAAGTAACAATAAGGGAGAAAAAAAAAGTCTATTCTGTTGTTTGTAAATCTCTGATAGCAACTGCTTGTAGACTATGGGAGGTCCAAGGTGCCAGGACTAGTAGAATCCCTTGGCTGCTAACCATGTGCAGGATTGCTATATTTTCCTCAGATGTCTGTCAGAGCTTGAGTCTCTAGCAAGTACAGATTTTATGTTAAATTTTGACTCTGGGTGGTACTTTCTTTACTACTGCTGACATTGGCTAACAGTGTATATTAAAAATGTCTATGACAGCCTCAGGAAATTTTGAACACAGGGATGTAATCCACAGAACTGTGCTATCAGGTTCAAAACCTAAAATACCTCTCAAAAGTATTGTTTTTTAAGGAGTAATTAAAAAAAAAATTTAAAAAGTTAAAA
>JANHGN010013366.1:0-48744 GCA_024605025.1 Megaceryle maxima
GTTACTGTGGCCAAAGTGTAGGACCCTACACTTGGTCTTGTTAAACCTCTCATTATTGGCCTCAGCCCATTGACTCAGCCTGTCCAGGTCCCTCTGCAGCATCTCCCGACCCTCCAGCAGATCGACACTCGCCCCCACCTTAATGTCATCCACAAATCTACTAAGGGTACTCTTGATCCCCTCATCCAGGTCATCAGAAAAGATGTTGAATAGAACTGGGCCCAGTACTGATCCCTGGGGGACACCACTGGTCACCGGACACCAACTGGATGTGGTACAATTCACAACCACTCTCTGTGACTGGTCATTCAGCCAGTTTTTTAACCCAGTGAAGGGTGCACCTGTCCAAGAAATGGGCTGTCAGCTTTTCCAGGAGGATGCTGTGGGAGACTTTGTCAAAGGCTTTGCTGAAGTCTAGGTGGATCACATTGACAGCCTGGGTCACCCAGTCATAGAATGAAATCAAATTGGTTAGGCAGAAACTTCCTTTTCTAAGCCCATGCTGGCTGGACCTGAGCCCCTGTTTGTCTTGTACGTGCTGATTGATGGCACTCAGGATGATCTGCTTCATAACCTTGCCTGGCACCAAGGTCAGGCTGACAGGCCTATAGTTTTTTGGATCCTTTTCTGGCCCTTCTTGAGGGTGGACATCACATTGGCCAACTGCCAGTCCTTGCCTTTCATTACTGTGTTTCCCCCCTTCATCCAGTAAGGAATGGAGGTTTTCCCTGGCCCTCCTTTTGTTATGAATGCACTTTTTATTATCCTTGACAGAATTGGCCAGCTTAAGTTCTAACCAAGCCTTTGCATCTCTAATTCTCTTTCTACATGACCTTGCAATATCCTTAAACACTTACTGGTTCACCTGCTTCTTTTTCCAAAGTTGATACACTCTTTTTCCTGAGTTCTTGCAAAAGCTTCTTGCTCAGCCAGGCCAGTCTTCTACCCCACTGGCTCATTTTTCAGCACGTAGGGACAGCATGCTCCTATGCCTTCATAATTTCATTCTTAAAGTAAGCCCAGCCTTCTCAGGCCCCTTTGCTTTTGAGGGCTGCTTCCCAAGGGACTCTTGAACCAGCATCCTGAATAGATCAAAGTCAGCCCTCTGAAAGTCCAAGGTAGAGGTTTTACTGATGGCTCTCCTAACTTCAGTAGGTATTGAAAATTCTGTCACATCATGGTCACTGTGCCCCAGATGACCTCTAACCACCCCATCTTCCACCAGCCCTTCCCTGTTTGTAAACAGGTCTAGCAGGGCACTACCCTTGGTAGCCTCGCTTACCAGCTGCAACAGGAAGCTGTCATCAACACATTCCAGAAACCTCCTGGACTGCCCCCTTTCTGCTGTGTTGTACTTCCAGCAGACATCTGGTAGGTTGAAGTCTCCCATGAGAACAAGGGGTAGTGAATGCAAGACCTCTTCACGTTGTTGAAAGAATATCTCATCAGTGTCTATCCTGGTTGGGTGGTCTGTATCAGACTCCCACCAGGATATCAGCCTCATTGGCCTTCCCTTTCATCCTTATCCATAGATTTTCCACCTTGGTGTGTCTAACATTGAAATCAAGACACTCAAAACACTCCTTAGTATATAATGCTACCCTTCCACCTCTTTCCTTGCCTATCCCTTCTAAAGAGCCTGTAGCTGTCCACTGTGGCACTCCAATCATGTGTCATCCCACCATGTTTCCATGATGGCAACTATATCATGGTTTCCCTGGTGCACAATAGCTTCTAACTCCTCTAACTGCTCTTGTTTATTGCCCATGCTATGGGCATTGGCATACATGCACTTGATCTGAGGCCCGGATATTGCCTCAAACATCAGTATGTCTCCCCAAGGCTTATCTTTAGCAGTCCTTGGTTTGTACTCCTCCCCTTCAGTTCTAGTTTAAAGTCCTCTCAATGAGGGCTACTAACTCCTGCAAGACTGTCCTTTTCCTGCGCTTAGATAGGTGTACCCCATCTGCTGCCAGCAGGCTTGGTGTCCTGTGTACTGAGCCATGGTCAAAGAACCCAAAGTTCTGTCAAGTGGCACCAGCCCTGGAGCCAGGTGTTAATCTCTGAGATTCTCCAGTTTCTCCCCTCATCATGTTGTTTTTCATTTTTTTATATAGAAACATCTTAAACTGTTGCTCTACTTTAGGATGTTTAGACAGGAGATTTTTGGAAGTTGTAAAGCTTAAGAAAACCTTTTTCCTGAGAAAAACCTCGGTAAGGTTTATAAATAAATTCCAGTTGAATAGAAGCAGTCAATTAGCTTGCATTACTATTATTTTTAGACTTGATTTGGTGCTAAATGTGTCTATACAAGCATTTTTTAAGTAGAATATGCACAGGATGTACAAATTAAGACATACATCTAGAAAGAAAAGGCCATCTTCTAAAGAAACTTGGAAGTAATGGCTCATGATGTGAAGGTGGGATTGCTGGTTTTTTGTGTGTGTAATGTTTTGTTGGTTGCTTTTTTTGGCTTGCAGCAAAACCAGAAGACAAAGGATCTCATGGAAGACTTGGAAGTAGCCATTTTAAAAACATGCCAGTGCATGAATGAACTTAAAAGAGAGGTAAGTCTAGCATGAATAAACTGAATAAAAGCTTGGATTTCTTACTTGTTGTATGTGAAGTTGTAAAATAAAATCCTGTACCCAAAAAGGCAAGTATCTAGTTATAGGCAAGAGTAGCTAAATCAGAATGACATCAGGGAGCTAGTACATAGTCATCTTCTGCATCCTTACTTAGAAGGGGTTAGAAGCCTGTTGGATACATAGGCTCATTGTGAGCTCTGATAACAATAAATAAAAGTGTTTGGAAATATGTACTATGTATATAATCATTACTTTAAATGTAAAGGCTTAGCGTTCTTTAGCAGTACATGCATCACTGTTTTAACTACTTATTTGTAGCATGTGCTTAAATGAATATACAAGATTTGCTGTTTGTTTGTTCTTAACCTGCTCTGTTGATTTCTATAGCAGAAATGTGTTATCACAGAGGCCTCATACATATTTTTCTACACAGTTGGCAGCTGTGTATATGCCTGTTACAAATCATTCTTTTCCTACATGCAAGCATGTTGGGATACGAGAGAGCTGCATCATTGTGTACCTGTGATGGCCTGCACTTGCTGATCGGTGTCCTTCCCCCCGTCTATTAATGCATAGCACTGCTGCCTTGTCCTTTCCACAGATTGAGCCAAATATAGAATTACTTATTTCTGGCAGCTTCTGAAATATTTGTAAAGCATTCAGATGCTTTTTCAACTGATTCATATTATTGTTCCTTTAAAAAGATGGAGAAACGATGACTAAGGACAGTATGGTTTTCAATACTAGGCTGGAGAGCGGAGCAAAGATGTTAGAGAAGTATGGTAAACTTGCTTAGGCTGAGCTCTCAGCTACCATAACTGGAAAACCTCAACTGCTCAGAAAATCATGTCGCATATTTTCTAATAGAAGCAAAATTGAGAAAATTTGTCTTCAGGATCATAATTTTTGCAGCTGTGCTAAAGATTTGTACAACGCTTTGAATCCATTTCAGTTGCTGTTAAGTGCTTTGCACTTCTGCTGATGGGCAATGTGTTGGGCTCCCAGAAAATGGAAGTTATGTAATTTGTGCATTTTTATTAATTTATTTTTAGGATCACCATTATGTAGGAAGTCAGTAGCAGAGCTTTTCTGGAGTGATATTCAGCTGCTTTAACTGTAAGGTCACAATTTTTGAGTAGCATTGTTCCTATGTACTGAATGAGGAGGAAGGGTTCCCAGCTAAAATAGAATGTGACTGTGTAGTTGCATAGAGCCGAAGGTGGTTGGAATATAGTATGTGGAAGAAGTCATTAATATCTTGTATTTTCTTGCAGATCCATAAATGTAAATTGTACTATATTGTCCTGACCACAGGTTTCTATTCATAAAAATGTAATGCAACAAAGACCACACATTTACCACACTTAAGTGAAAAAATTTTGTAAGGTGATGGTAATAGAAAATTTCCTTCTGTAAACCAGCTAACAGAGGTGGCATAAAATGCAAATTAGTGGGTTACCAGGGCCCTATCTTGTAGCTCCATATTAAAAGCAACACAGATGAAAATGTAGCATGCTGGTTTAGAAATTATGGAGCAAATTGTGTGAGCGTGGATTTCCAAACTAACAAATGCTAAGTTCTGTATGACTTGCTTTGATGACCTGTAGAGTATGAAAGCTAGCTTGGTAAGAGCTTTTTTAAAATGCACAGGATTCATGCCACTCATAGAAGTAAATTTAGGGTGTTAGGTAATTTTCCTTATTCTCTATGTAGTGATTGGATTGATCCCAGAGAAGCCGTGCTTCTGTACATGGCTGAGGAGGACTCTCCTGGCAGTCTGACTTCGGGTGCTGTAGTGTCAGTCAGCAACCAGTATCACTATTGGTGAAATTCAACTGTTGTGACTCTTAAGGTGTTTTTGAGAGCCTGAGTGGCTGAGAACACAAGGCAGCCTTGTTAAAAGTAGTTCTTTTCCACCTCTGTCACTTTGTGGAAGAAACAGAAAGTATGTTCCTTCTTTGAGATGATTTTCCTGCTGATGATCAGAGACAGCATTAAGTAGAAGTAAATTTCTTTTTTTGGTTCAGGATGAAAAGAGCCTCTAATGAAAAGGTAATCTCCATGTAGCCTATATATAAATGAGAATTTCCAGTTCCTACTTTAACATTACAACCCTTGTAGATATTTTTTCTTCAGAGCTGATTTAATTTCTGAGATTAGTGGTTTGTGCTAATTGTCAACTGCATGTGAGCAACACTATATAAATAGTTTATAACGGATTGTGAAAGCTTTTTCTTTTTTTAATTCCTCTTAAAAAACAGTCCTAGCAGGTTCTGAGGCAACTATTCAGGTTTCTTGCATGAAATGAAAAACAAACAAACCAAACTTAATACTGGACTGCACAGGAAGTACTGCCAGGGGAAGGGGGCAAAAATAGGTAGAATCCAATGGAATTAAAAAGCCAACTTGTCATTCTGGTAAACAGCCTCCTCTATGCAGAGGCAAGGCCCACTGGTGTCACAGTTTCAAGCTCATTGATTCATAAGAACTTGGAAAATAACTTCCTTCTTGAACAGCCAAGTTTGGTTTATATTCATTGTAGTCCAGCAAAGTCAGTCTAATATTACAAGACTCATAACAGTCTTGTGAGCATAAGAATGCTCTGTTACTTCTAAAGAGGTTGCTGTTTTGTTTTTACCTATGTTTTTAAAATGGGGCTGATTACAGGGCATATAGGTAAACCTGCTGTGACTAGTCAGTCACTAGCTGTAACAGCAGCTGTCACTGACAGTCCTTCACAGCACAGTTTCAGAAGATCCACGGGTCTAAAAGTGTGTCTGGATTTAGGGATGTGTTTCAAGGGGAAGCTTCTCCTTACTTGTTTGGCATGTAGGGAGAATGAGACTCCACAACCCACCTCTGGCTTCAGTCTCCTTGAGGAAAAGATGCTTTTTACTTTTCTAAGGCTGTGTCACAAGCTTTTCTTTGTGTCACTAAGAATTCTATTCATTCAATGGAATAGTTTAGTTTATGATAATCAATTTCTATTATGTTATAAACTCAGATGCTGTGTGGCTTCAGCCTGATTCACACAGTTTAATGTGTGTTCTTCATGAGAATTAGAGTGGGTTTGGGTTTTTTTTTCCCAGCTATAACATCAGAAAGCAGCAGTGTGATAACTTCATGTCCTCACTTTATGCAGCTGCTCTTTTCCACTGTATTTGTTTGTGGGGTTTTTTTGGAGTGTGGTGGATTTAATCTTCATACTTTGTATAGTAATTGACAGATTAAAGCCCCAGACAATATGCAGGCTGTATATGAGCTGTTATGACAGGCAGTCTTTTGCTTCTTGGAAAAACCCATCTGTCTCTTAAATTTATTTGACTTGGAACTAGATGAATTTTTTTAACTTCCAAGGTTCATCTCTCCTTCTTTTAATGCTTTACAAGGTCCACAGTGCAGCAACATCTTTGGCAGCAGATCTGTTAAAATACCATACGGATCATATGGTTCTCAAAGCATTAAAAATCACAGGAGTAGAAGGAAATCTTGAAGCTGTAGCAGAATATACTTGCAAGCTCTCAGAGCAGAAAGAACAACTTGTTGAGGTGAGTTCACAGCAGCTTTCATTTTGTAAGGCATTTAGAAAATGAGTGACTGGATTTGTCTTAATCTATTCTTTAGGAAGGCTTTGAGCTGTATTTTTGAAATTTTTATTTGATTTTATTTTTCTAGTATAGTGTTGAATTTTGTATTATTCTGGATAAAGCCTGGTCCAGAGGTGTCACTGTGTCATACAGTTTCTGTAGAAGGGATAAACAGTCATACCACATTCTCCTCCGGGATCTAGACTCAATCTGTATGTACATATTTGGGCTAAAATATTTAAAAATTAGATTTCTAGTCCCAGTAGAGATGATAGCCTTTTCATTTCAAGCAGTAGGTTTCCAGCAGCATCTGAATCCAGAGACACATTTTAAGAATGCTGTGAATGTAAGGTTAAATTTCTTAATGCAGTGAATTTGACTATTTTGAAGATAGAAGTAGGGTTTTTCAGTCAAGAGGGCCATTGAAAGCCTTTTTTTCCTTCATGACAAGCAGTGTGGATCTTTCACATACTAAGACATTCATATTTTTCAATATGGTTGTATTCACACATCTGAAACAAAGAGGACTTCCAGGACTAATGAGTGATCATGGCTCATAGGAGTGCCTGTGGAGAGAATGTCTGGCTCATGTACCATGTTGCTCTCATCTGACAGACCAGCAGAAGTAACTGTGCCAGTAGGAGACATACAAAGTTACACCACTTGTGATCTGGAACATGGTGATGCCAGCAGCTGTACTTGCATGGCATCTGATACTCTTTAGTTTAAAAAAAATCTGATATCAGATGGGGATTCATGCCAGAAGTATGAATATGCAGAAGCAACACCCTCGAACTTCCAGGACTGGCAAACCAATGCTGCAGATTTTTAATTGCAGCTTTAACGGCCCTTTTTTCTGTGACTAATTAGTGTTTCACTGAGACACTGATTTTTGTTTTTTTTTTTTTTGTTTTTTTTTTTTTCCAGACATAACTATGAGGTTAAATAGGGTTTGTATGTGAGGCCTTATTGTATTTCTGATGATGGACAGTGCAACTAGTTTTATATGTACTGTCTCTTACATAATTCTTCTTTTGATTGAAAACTTCAATGTTCCTTCTTAGCCCATAGTTCTTACTTAAAAAGAAAAAAGGATGACTACATTTTGCTTACCGTGAAAGGAAACAGTATATCTTCCCCAAATTAATTTGACGCTGATTTGCTCAAAGATAATTCAGTCCCCTGGCTGATGAAAGCCTAAATTTTTCACATGGTTGCTAATTGCTGAGTGAGCCTGTTCTGGTGAAATCATTTATGCTACAGTTTGTCCAAGTTCTGTACGTGTCTTATTACTGTCAGGTTTATTCAGTCATAAATACGTGAAATTGTTGTTATTTTATTTTTATTTGTTTTCAAGACTTTTCTCTCTCTTGGTGATTTTCTACACATTCCAAGTCAGGATTTAGCCCTGTTTTTATTGTAAACACTCCCTGAGAAACACCCAGCTCTGTAGTCCTCAAGGAGTTTCTGAAAAGACTGTGAATAACTTTGTGTGTATTTCTGCATGCACACATTTTCTCACAACTAACGCAACTGTAATTTTTACCATTCTTTTCTCTTTAAATTTAAAAAAAAAATATTTAGATGTGTCGCTTACTGAGGCATGTTTCTGGAACTGAGCCCCTTGAGATTACTTGCATACATGCAGAAGATACCTTTCAAGTCACTGGCCCACAGGTATGCTTATCTTTTATCTGGCCACTTGAACAGAAATCAATACAATTTACATGTATGAACTATATGGAGATACACTGTTGAACTGTTCAAACCAGTTCTAAGAAAGAGTTACGCTTCAGTGCTGGACGGTAGTGAAAAGAATGCACAAGGAAGATCATCAAGCCTGCAAATGTCAGACTAATACACTACAAAGATGTAGTAGTAGTAGTAGTTTAATACTGCATTTTGCGTGTGAAAGCATTTGTCAATTCAAGTGTAACACTATGTACTAGGACATCAAACAGCAAATACTTTGTTTTCTGTCCAGATAATTTCTGCTGCAGAAACACTGGCATTACATCCATCTAGCAAGATTGCAAAAGAAAATCTTGAGGTGTTCTGTGAGGCCTGGGAGTCACAATTGAGTGACATGTCTATGTTGTTGAGAGAAATCAATGATGTGTTTGAAGGAAGAAGAGGTAAGAATGCTATAAAGAAATAAAAAAATGTAGTTTTCAAAACAGGTAGTCTAAGAATTTTAAGTGTGACTTGGGCAATACTGTTTTCTTAAGAGTGCAACAAGCAGTCTCACATCCCATACAGCCATGTGGAATTCAGGTGGCGATACACAAATGCATTGGTTTTGTATAGCTGTTGAGTTAGGATGCTTATTGGGTTTTTTTGCAAAGAAAAATAGCCCAAAATTTAAAGGCCTAATTTGTGTAAAATTAGATATGTTTAATTTTCTGCACTGTGATTAATCAAATGGAACTGTTCAAAGGCTACAAAAGCATTTGACACAGCTCTTTGCCAGCATTGACCAAATCTTAGGGGTATAAGGCTTTCATCCCACCTTTCAGTTTGTCTAGGACATACCAGTTTCTGACAATTAAAACATAACTTGAATTGTGTGACATGATTGATTAATTTCCTGTATTTCTGGGGAAAAAAAATTAATATATATATGTGTGTGTGTATATATTCTGTACTGTCAGCTTGCCTTGTATTCACTTCATAATGTAGTGAATGTAGTTATTTGATTTTTAAACTGCTGTCCTTTCTCCTGGATGGAATCTCTGATGACTCTGCACAATCTTGGGATATTTTCTCTGGTTGGTAAGTTTATTGGTATTTGTACAACATGTAGAAGAAAAACTTGGAATCTTAAAAAAAAAAAAAAGGTGTTTACTGTTAGGATGGGGTAATTTGCCTTTAAAATGGAAGCCATTTTGTGTTTCATTTTTTCTAGCATAAGCTTTTTTTCAGATGATGCTTTAGTGTAGCCTGTCTTTTTGTGGCTATTGTGTTTGTTTCAGTATTCAAGGTATAATTGCATACAAGTAGAATGTACTATATAATAATGATGAATGTCTTGTATTTTTAAGAAAATCACTCAGGTTTAAAAGTTTAGATTTAGTTAAATACAGGGACTTCCATTTTTTTTGTATCTAAGATACAGAAAAAGTAAATCCTTATTCAGGTTAGATTACACTTTATCAATGATACAATTCATGTTGCTGTCAACATGGGACCATTTTTCATTTTTAGAGTTTATTCTGTCAGTTTAACTTTCTGTACTTGCTCAGGTTTTTGTGCGAGCAGCTCTTTTCTGCCAGCTTGGTTTTGAGGATGGTAAATCACCAAACACAGGGCGGTAATGTCTTAAATTGTTGCTGGTTGCTAGATGAATGTGTCTCTTAGACTGAAGACTTGTAAAAAGAAAACATATATTGAAATTCTGAGTGGGTTTGCAATAATTGTGTAGGGCAGGTTACTGGGAAGTTGAGGTGTTTGAGAAATACATGATTGTTGGCACACTTGTTCTTCCACCTTAGTTTGGAATGCCATATAAAGATGTGTAGCAATCAGAGATCCTGTTTATGGGCCTTTTAACTTTTGGTGGGCTTTTTGTTTGTTTTGGGAGCCAAAGACATAATGACTTCAAGCATAGAATTAAATTTTATATAATGCAATTTGAAATATGGTCTTACTCTAATATTAATGTGTTACAATAAGCTTGGAATATGCAGGGCTGATTATGCAGTAGCTCATTTTTTTTCATTTTCATACAATGATCTAGCAGGGCTGAATGATAACCTTTTTATAGATTTATATACACGTGTGCCTGTGTGGGGATACATATATATATTACTGTAGTTAAAAATAGGATGAGAATCATGCAGCCACGAAAAAGCATATGCTTGGCTCTCCAAACAAATAGTTCTTGAAGTGTTGTGACAGATACCCAGCCTTTCCTCTAGTTAGTAACTTTCTGTTTTCTTGTGGCTGTAGACAGCAGAAAACAGACATTTTCTACAAGTGGTGCTTTCCATTTTCCTTAAAGCATCATTTCACAAGGCAAGCCAGCATCATTGCTTGAAGGAGAGAGAAGAGAATGCGTAGGTCATTTGTTTTCTTTGTCTTGTGGCCAGGGCCAGGGTCTCTGAGTCTGGATTGTTTCATATTAAGTGTCAAGTTACCTCCTTGGAAATAATTTGGTCTCATATATTCACTCATCTTCTACAAAGTTTTCCTCTGTATGGTGGACTAATATTTTTGGTTTACCTGTTTTTCTCTTGTTGGACATCAGAATGACTCCCATCAAAAAAAAAAAAAAAAAAAACAAAACAAAAAAAAACAAAAAAAAAAAAAAACCAGGGAAAGAAAACTTCACCCAAATAGCCACACATTTTTGCTTCCAGAAAATACCTTAAGAGTTACCTTGCCAGTTTCAATATTTTTTTTTCTCCTACAAAACATAACTGATGATCCCATAAATAAACTAAATTAAAAGACCTGTTTCCTAAGAGATTATAAGAGTGGCATTCACAAAACGTTTGCCTCCAAACACAAAGAATTTTCACAGTATTTTATAAGATTTTATTCTTCTCGTGACTCATGGTACTTGTCTTGATGTTGAGGTTGGCAAATGTGTCTTTGCAGACTAAATTGTAATAAGAGCTATATTACTAGTAGAAATGTGATTGTGTGTAACATAAGATAGAAGGTTATTTTTTTTTCTCCTCAGTTGAAAAACTTGTATTTTTGTACTACCAATTTAAATGTTGGCTTTGTTAGAGAGTTCAGAATACAGTTTGAGGCAAATATTGAATGGTAACTAAATGTGCTGGACACATCAAATAAAAGAAGCATTTTTCTGATTACACTAGATTCACATCGTTTATACTTATTTCTTTGTTTTTATGGCCAATTGCATGACTCCTTATCCAGTATTTCTTTTGTATCAGCAAATCAGGTGTTTCTTATACTGAGGTTCAAAACTCACATGGATAGAGATGCAGATTTAGCTTGCAAATGAAGCAATATTTTACTCAATTTTAATGTGATTGCACCAGATCATCCCCAAAGTGAAGAGGGCTTGTCTAGGGAAGAGGGGTGCACATGCACATGGAGTGGGGGAGGTTGGTGATCCACCACAGCCCAGTATCCCACACATGCATCTTGAAAATGTCTCTGTGCCATGCAGAACTGTACAGTGAGGTAGAGTTGGCCTTCTTTTGCTTAGTCTAAACCACTTACTAATCCAACAGTGCTGGTGTTTGAAACATTGGGTGGCTGGTCAGGGTTGAGGAGCATGCCAGGCTCCTCGAGGGTGGCTCCTGTCAGCCAGGAGACCTGCTTCAGCCCATGGAGCAATCAGTTTGTCCCCAGAATTACTAGTTCAGGTTAGATACTTAACTTTGAGGCTCTTGCACTTTGAGGTGAATCACATAATGAAGGCACCTCTCATTGATCCAATCTGTTGGACATCAGCCAATAATATTTTTTTCTAACTTTTTGATTTCAACATGCTGGGGAAGAATGTGAATAATCCCTGAATTTCTCCCTTGTCATTTGGTCAGAAGTGATATAAGGGGTAGATGCAGGGAGAGCAGTGGATGTTGTCTGCCTTGACTTCAGCAAGGCTTTTGTCGCTGTCTCCTGTAACATCCTGGTAGGTAAGCTCAGGAGGGGATGGTGAGATGGGTTGAGAATCGGCCGA
This sequence comes from Megaceryle maxima, assembly GCA_024605025.1. Classification (NCBI taxonomy): domain Eukaryota; kingdom Metazoa; phylum Chordata; class Aves; order Coraciiformes; family Cerylidae; genus Megaceryle; species Megaceryle maxima. Next base: position 11,835 of record JANHGN010013366.1, read on the forward strand.
ACAGTAGAGCTCAGAGGGCTGTGATCAGTGGTGAAGAGTCCAGATGGTGACCTGCAGCTAGTGGCATTCCCCAGGGGTCAGTACTGGGTCCAGTCTTAACTCAACATTTTCATCAATGACCTGCGTGAAGGGACAGAGTGTACCCTCAGCAAATTTGCTGATGATACTAAACTGGGAGGAATGGCTGACATACCAGAAGGCTGTGCTGCCATCCAGTGAGATCTGGACAGTGGAGAGCTGGGCAAAGACAAACCTAATGAAGTTCAACAAGGGCAAGTGCAGAGTCCTACACCTGGGGAGGAATAACACCATGCACCAGTACAGGTTAGGGGTTGACCTGCTGGAAGGTAGCTCCATGGAGACAGACCTGGGAGTCCTGGTGGACAGTACGTTCTCCATGGAACAGCAATGTGCCCTTGTGGCCAGGAAGGCCGATGGTATCCTGGGGTGCATTAAGAAGGATGTGTCCAGCAGGTTGAGGGACATTCTTCTCCCCCTCTACTCTGCACTAGTTAGACCACATTTGGAGTATTGTGTCCAGTTCTGGTTTGCCTAGTTCAAGTCAGACAGAGAAATACTAGAGAGAGTCCAACAGAGGCATTGAGGATGATTAAGGGACTGGAACATCTTTCAAGAGGAAAGGCTGAGAGACCAGGGGCTGTTTAGTCTGGAGAAGCCTGAGAGGGGATCTTATAAATGTTTACAAATAATCCGAAGAGTGGGTGTCAAGTAGAAGGGACCAGTCTCTTTTCAGTGGTGCCCTGTGATAGGATGAGAGGTAATGGTAGCAAGGTGAAACACAGGAAGTTGCACCTCAACATGAGGAAAAACTTCACTGCGAGAGTGACAGAGCCCTGGAACAGGCTGCCCAGAGAGGTTGTGGAGTCTCCTTCTCTAGACGCTTTTAAAACCTCCCTGGATCCATTCCTGATGATCTCCAGAGGTCCTTTCCAACCCCTACCACTCTATGATTCTATGATTCTAAATGAAAAAAATATGGAAAAAATGTGAGAGAAAACAAAGGAAATAAGGAAAAACAAAGGCAGACTTGAATAAATAAAAGGAAGACCATAATATGGTGAGAAGGCTTTTCCTATTACAGCAACTTACAAACTAAGGAAATTACATGCCTGAAAAAAAATATGAGAGTATTCTGTTAATGGAATCACATATAAATTCTGTGATTGTGCTGATGTAATGAAGTATTTTCTGATGAAGTACGTCTGGCCTCAGCTGGTCTCTGCTTTTGAATGGTCTGGTATCTGTGGGTAAAGTGACGTGGGGTGTTTGCATGTGGTTTTTTGATGGGGCTTTTTGCTGTGTTTTTTGTTGTTGTTGTTTGTTATTTAATATTCCAAGAAATAAATAGTGAGGTCATTTCTTTTTCTGATATGGTGAACAACTAAATCTTGCAAAGCCAAATACTGCTAATTGCTTGAAGAGCAAAATCAAGTTTGTTTGGTTTGTGGTTTTCGGGTTTTTTTGTTTTCTTTTTTTCTTATTTCTGTTCATCACCTCTTTCTGTTTGGTTTCTGTAATTCTGAATGCCCACCTTGTCTGTGCAAGTAGTATGTCCTCTCTGTATGCACATGTATTCCATTTGTTAAGTCAGAGCTTTCTGTGTTTGAACTTTTTTTTAACATGGCAAGCAGGTCTTTACATATCACCAAGGAGATCTTTTATGCTACAGCATTTTAAACTTGCGGTTTAGTTTTTGTCTTTGGTACATCTTACATGCTTTCTTCCATGTCCTTTAGCTGATCTCTTTGATACGTAGGATGTTGTAAATCAGTTCTCATAAATTCTATCAGCCTTTGGTAAGAAATCTTGCTTGGATGCATTTTTTAGCAATTAATATCTAGAAAGCTCTGCATTCTGAAAAATATAGTTAGGCAGCTTGTGCCCTGATAGAAGGGAAGAATTGCATTTTTCATAGTTATCAAGAGGGTTGAGGGACACTTGTCAACTTAATTGTCAGTTTGCTTTTGAGGGGTCAGTTGCCTAGACATGGAAGTCATAATCTTTCTGTGGTATCAGGAGATAAAGAGCATATATTTAAAAAACACCTCATGAATGCACAAGAGAACTGTCTTCTGAGGACTCGGAATGGAATTTCTCTAATGGGTTGATACAAGAGGAGAAAAGAGCAATTTTAGGGAAGATTGTCGCTTGTCCTTTGTCGAGATGCATCATCTGTATGCAAACCTGGTACTGATATCCATTCTAGTAGCCCTTTGTTACTTCAGGTAAAATCGTTTTTTCACTAGCTCTTAAGGTTTTGTTTTAATTTTATTTAGCAGACTTTCCTCTCCCGAATCTACCGTAATAAATGTAAGTCGTCATAGATAATTAAATCTTCTGGTAGCTGGAGCTCTAATCCTAGGCTGTTAGCCTGGGGACTGTTTCCTCTTGACGATAAACTTTTCTTACTCACTTTTAGGTAACACCTAAAAGGATTACTTTTTGTTTCTCCATTTGTTTTGCTCGGATTTGGAATATCTGAGGCTCCTGGGGATATAAGAAATAATAAGTGTGTACAATGATAGAGAACTTTCTCCTTTTTAAAATACAGTGCTGATGGGGTCTGTATAGTACAGTACAACATGAGGGTTTTAATGGCGTTACTTAGAAAAACCTGCCTAGGTATTTCTCACTAGTGGCTTTGTCTACTCCAAATATTCAACCCACACCAAGAAAAGCCTTAGATGGAACTACCATTGTATGTTCTGTACTTTGCAACAAAGTGAGTGCACGTAGCGATAGCTACTCTGACATCGCAGAGATTTCTGTACTCGCTTGTGGATTGCATGCAGGGGACAAAAAAATCTTACTGAGGGAAACTGTTCAGAGGAGCTTTCTTAACTGTGAGTTGCCAAGAGCTAAAATCTGAACAGTACAGAGTTCTGACTCTCTCTGGAAGCACAAGACAGAGAGGGAATCTGTTGCAATATTCCAAGAGGAGGAATTACAGGTAAGTAATATGGTTTTATAGTACTGTAATTTAAGGAAGGCTGAAGCAAGGCAAGCGATCCCATTGATTAAAATCCACATACAAACTTTGGTGTAAATATGTGTGTTCTTCATAGGAGAGAAGCGTGTCTACCTATCACTGCCCAGACCAGGGGTAAGTTGCTTTTGGGATTGTTATATTTACTTCATCTGCTACCAACTAATTGACTTCTTTCTATGTCACACTTTGATGAGGATGTAGCAGTGTCTTGGTAGCATGCATCCTGACTGGATGACTGAGAGTAAAATACCAAATTCTGTCAGTTTATTAAATGAATAGCAGAGTGAAAATTAGGGTAACTAGTTACATAATATGCTTTAATCACTTTGATTGTACATGAGCTTTAATTCCTGTTCATTAATATGATGTTTCTTACCATGTAGTGAGCTGTCACACTATATAATAAAAGATACATTGTTACTATTAAAACAGTAAGAATGCACTGCCACATACTGATAACAAGTCTTGGTAATCTGGGGAGGAGGGGGTGTGTGTGAGTGTGACATTGTTGCCTGACTTGACCTAGTCAGAATAAATGGACATGTTCAAGCCTATTGTAGGCTCTTCAAATAATGAGTTCTTGTTTCCTTCTTTGATCTTAAATGTTTTTAATGCAGCAAAAAACCCCTACACTAAATGTCCAGATTTAGTTGTGAGGTAATTAATATCCTTAGCTGACTATAATTGATATTACATTGTTTCTGAGAGCATCTGTGTGTTAGGAAACCTCCTACACCTTTTTAGTGTTGTGTAATCAGTCATTTGATTCACTTGTTACGTACTGAATCTTTTCATGGGTAGGAAAAAGGGGAGTAATGGTCTCAGAAGGTTCAGTAAGCTCTAGCTTGTTTCTTTCTCTCCTTGCTTTTTTTCATTAACTTGTATAGTGTTGAGGAATTTGTGTGTGAAATGATCGTCTGTTGCCATGTTTCTTGTTAAATTCTGTGACTTCAAACACAATATGCTACTTCTGACCCTTAATAAAAAGAGAAAAGGTCATACATTATAAATAGATTATAAAGCAAATCTGTAGATTTAAATAGAATTTTATGTTAGGCTGGGTGAGCACAGGTGAATTTCATGGTGACAGAACTAAATATTGCAGCAGAAAAATAGATCGGTTCAGTGATTATTTTTTTTTTTAATAGGGTTTTTTTTATCCCCCACTGGTTTGACCAAGCTATATAGCTTCTGCACTTCAGCCAAAATTTAAAGAAGAGATATTTGAAGTCAGTTTCCCCCTTACTGATACATATACCTTTAACAATACTTGTAATAAAAATCTTTGTTCCCACGATTTAAATAATTCTGCTGTGTTGTTGTTGGAAGGGTTGCTGCCACCTTCTGAATTTTGCAAGATTCATAGATTTGACAGAATTTTGATCAATATGCAGTTTGACAGTAGGCAGAAAATGTAGATTACATCCATAGGACAACAGAGTTTCTTCACATAGTAATTTATTTGCCTAACTGATGCAATGACTTTTGGAACTGCCTCGCTTCACAGTGCTGTGACTCTCAGTGCTGCCTCTCCTCTCCCTGCTGCCATCACAGAGGTCTTCTGTGCCTGGCTAATGCCCACGCTGTCTCTGCATAGAAGCCACATTGTTCCTGTCAATCTAATTAGATTCGTATTTTATTACGTCTGTTTAATTGTGACTGTGATGTTTGCTGGTAATGAGTGGTATCCTAGACAGTGCCACAGTTGAGGACAGAGCAGTAGTGATGATACATGTGTAAGTTTAATGTACAGGTGTATTTTCTCTATAGTAGGAGGTATCAAATATTTTAAAGCAGAAAAAATGCTTACACAATTTTTACCCTTTCTTCTATTCAAATAATGTGAGTGAATAGTAGAGTGGAGAAAACTATGAATCTGTCTAACGTTCTGAGGTTTCTTTAATTATTTTTGATAGAAAAGCTTCCCAGTGCTAAAGTGCTGTTTTTCTTGAATACCTGTCACTCAGCACCTTAAACATTTGCCATACTCTTGTAGCCCAAAGTTTGGCTTTACATACAAATCTACTTTGGCTTTGTTTTCCTTTATTCTTTTAAAACTCTACCTTAAAAACAGCACTTGTTGAATGAATTTTTAATATGCAATATGGTCAAACTTAAATGACAGAAGTATCAGTTCTTAAACCTTTTGCTAAACCTTTTGATATCACATCATTATTTCTAGTACATAGGCAGAATTACAGTGCTTAATCTGCGTAGACATTTATAAGATTCAGAATATTTAAAAATTTGTGGATGGGAAAAGAAAAGGCATGAAAGCTAAACTGAACAGTAAACTTAACAATAGTACTTTATTATCTCCCGAAGTGAGAGAAGGCGACCGCAGCCAGAGCTAATTTTTGATGCTGTTCACAGTGACCACTGCTTCCCCCCCCTCCCCGCAGGCATTACTGAGCTTAATTTGCCCAAGTACTCCCACTCATGAATAGCAGCTCTTTTCAGATTTCTCAGACAAGGATCTCAATGCTGCACTTTTATCACCCAGCCTCTTCCAGTGGCTCACACCCCTCCAAGTTATGATACTGACTTTGTACTTCGCACTCCTCTGCACTCCAGCACAATTTTTGAATGTGGACTGTGGCTCCCATGTCTGTTAGTTTTTGCTGTGTTTGCACAGTGACAGCACCAGCACGGGAAGTTAAAGCCAGGAACTGCTGCTCTCTACATGCAAAATTATTTGAAACAAATCATGTCTTACTGTGTATGTGTATGTTGGTGAGCCCTGCCTTACCAGATAGTCCACTCCCATTAGTACCACTAATTACTGTTTAAACTGAGCCAATATTTGGCTTTCAGACAGATTGGTATTTCAGATAATTAATTACTTAAATAAAAGAAGGAAATCCATCTACTTCAGCAAAGTGACACAGAATAATGAGCTACACTGGCACACTAGTGTTTACATGGGTTGTACCTTAGATCAGCTTGCTCCTAGCTAAATCAGCTTCCAAGACCCTGTTATATCAGTATTGTCACTGATGAAAAAACCAGTGCAGTAGTACTTACTTGATTAAAAATGTTTATTTAGTCCTAAGTATTACTGAGGATTTAGTGGGTAAGGAGAAGAGAATGGTACTGCATGAGGAAGTGGAGCCTGAAAACTGTGGAAGAGGTCTTTTCCTTGAAACTGTAGGGTGTCTGTAGGCACAGGCCTCATCTGCACATGACATTTCATGAGGACAGCAGATCAGAACAGGTTCTCAGATTCTACTGAAGTTTGTCTGAACCACTGGAACTCCCCTGCAAAGTTTGCCTCTGAGTATAGACACACCTCTTACAATTTGTTAGTAAAATGAGTACTAATTCATTTAAAAATATTATTTTTTGTTTGAAACAGAAGCATAATGCAAATCTGAAAGCATTAAAGCCAGTCAAACTAGATACTGAGGTAAGATGCCATCATTTTAGTAAAAAAAAAAACCACAAACTTTTTTTTTCTTTTTCTATCTTGTCTGAAGAATATATTTTAAAGTGCCATAAATATGGTTACCATTTACAGGAACAGGCAAAAATTGCAAAACTTGGATTAGAATTGCATCTGCTCACATCTGATGTAGATTCTGAGACAGAGAAATGGGAGGATCAGGAGAATGAGATCGTGCAACATGGACAAGGCATGTCAAGTATGGCCTACTCCATGTATTTATTTACCAGGTAATTACACTGTATGCAGCATGTTTTGGTGGAAAAAAGAGCATTAACAGTGGTCATAAGAAATTACTATTTCATTTTCAGAGTATAATAATTTTGGAGAGCCTCAGAAATTAGCTTTTATTTCTATCCTTACTCTTCATAAATTCTTGTAAATTTCTAAGTTGTTTAGTAATAAAAAGGGGGGGGGGGGAGTATGTATTGTTGTAAAACAGCTATTTAAACTAATGCTTAAGTATGGAAAACGTGTTAAGAAACCTGTTCATAAATACTTTCAAAATCAAGGGAATTAAAGCACAGGTATATAACTGTAGATTAGAATTGCTGATCTTTGCTGTACTGAAAGGTGTTCTTCTGAAACTGCCCATGAAATGTCAGATTTCTTATGTAAAAACCTAAAGTTTTTTTTAATGAGTTGAGAGGTTTTTTTCTTACCTGCTAGCCCAATAATATTCAGCAGGACAGAGACAAGGATTTCTGTCCTTGTTCAGCTGATAAGAACTGAACCATTGCAGATTTCCCAGTAGTGCTCTCGCCACTGAGGTGTTTATATGGTATTTTGAAATGCAGTTCCTGTAGTAAATTATTGTTGTGCATAGTATCTTCTAAAAGAGTGATATTTTACAGCTCAGTGGAGTGAACGGGGTTGAGAGAGACACACTATAAATTGTGCAAGTAGCAGGCAAAATAATCTGCAGTCTATACATGGCATATATTCTGCTTTCATTATTTCCCATAGGGGAGAAGGACTTCTGAAAACGACTCAAGATTTATTTCATCAAGCAGAGGTAATATATTTTTAACAAAATAGGAGTTAGGCACTCTGAGTGAAGAACAAATTGGAACGTAACTCTCATATTCCTTATGCATGAGTACAATGTACCCTGAATTGACTGGCAACTGTAGATTTTAAGCAGCCTAACTCTGGTACATGCTTTCTGAAAGCTCTCAGTATTCCATTAGTAGTTTAGGACAGTGTTCATTAAACTAATAGATTCCAGTTAGGAGTAGGAATAGTGAACTGGTGTTATGGCAAATATAGTGAGCTACCTACAAAAGTCTTGTGGGCTGCTACAGTGTAAAAAATAATTGGAAGTCAAATTTTTTTATATTCAAAGGGAATACCTTCAAACTTCACTTATCTGGGAGAATGGCAATTTGAGAAGTCACTGCAAACTGCTGACTTGTTCATTATAAATGAATACAATTATCACAAATATTTCTTGCTACCTTTTTACTTTATAGCACACTATTTATTGAAACAACAAGGAAAAAGAGCCTTATCTTTGGCTGGTTCATTTTGTTACATTCTTTCTTTCCCTTTCAGATTTTTGCTACAGAGGGCACAAAGCTTGCTTCAGCTCTCCATGCCTTTTGTGATCAGGTGATGTATGGCCTTCACAACAGCCATTCAGCTTCTGACACTAGTGATAACTGCTTAAAAGCTGGTTGTGCTGTCTTCTTTGTTAACTTAGTATTTGAGTCTAACTCAGAGTGGTTTTGTCTTTCTGAAACACATTTCAGGTACGTGATGATGATAAACCTTTGCTTCTGTTGGAGGCTGAAAAACTGATCTCTATGTGCAAGCAGCTTCAGATAACAGCTAAAGCTTCTGTTCAGGGTAAAAGTGCTACATTTACAAAGGTAAGGTAAAAATTGTGTATATTCCCAAAAGTAAGGCTTAACTTGTTTAGAAATACAGTAACTTAACTAATTTATGATCCTGTTAAAATATGACACGGTCGTGACAGCTGAACTTGGATTGACAGAGGACCATAAAAATTAGTAACTACAAAATTCTATACCGTTGTGCAAGCATTTTGTGCTATGCCATATGCCATCATTGCTGTTCCTTACGTAGAAGAGCAATTTACTTCAACTTGAAGTACTGTTTTGTACTTAACACATTTTGAAAAGTTGATGTGCAAAGTATAGAGGAGGAACAGTAGAAACTGATCCCGTGGCTGAAAATGTTGTATTGGGACATCCCTCACTGCAGGGAAATAGGAACCGTAATTAAGCCGTAAGAAAGGCCTTTAATGACCAAAGTAATACTGAAGGTAATTTCCACCACAGTAGTTACTATTGTTATTCTATTGTTACTGGTGCTTAACATAAACATAACAATTTCCAAACCCCCAAGACTCTATTACTGAAAAATGTGCTTCTCAGGAGGGATTCTAGACTGCCCAGAGTTTATTCTGGTACTGTGTGTATTTGTTCTAAGTAAATATGTATACAGCTGCCTAGAAGTTTCAGCAGTGTTACCATAAGAAGGAGATCTGCAAACCTTAGCAGGGAATAGAGTGCAGGCTTTTTGAAGAACTTAAAGTATCCCTGAGCGGAAATATCAATGTGAGCAAAGCCACCTAGATGTTTGTTTCCAATAAGCTATGGAAAAGATGTTTCAGTTTTACAGCAGGGGCTGAAACTGAGCATCCAGGCAACTCTAAAGCAAACTAAGCACCTCAGGGCTACTGCTTAGTTTGTTTTACACTCCCTAGCTAAACTAAATGGGAACTCCCACTCTCTGCAGAGTGATATTATCGCTACAGAGTGATGATAAGCTATCAAATTAATTTTTGTCAAGGGCCCAGACTTGGGACCTGTGCTGAGTGTTGAGTTGAGGCATAAACTCAAATGCTTTAAGATTTAGCTAACTTAAGTGTAACTTATTTCAAGGTAAGGCTTACATGAGGCATGGCTTTCTAAATCATGCTGACAGGATGTAAAACAAAAGGAGAAACTTGAAGAATTTTGATTAATCACACTTAGATGGTAAGAGCTCCTTTCCAAGACGCTTACATTTAATTTTTTGTTTAATATTATGTTATCATTAGTTCTTTCTCTTGGGATGTGCGTCATTGCCATCTACTCCCTAGCTCAAGTCTTGGGTTAACAGAACAGATGCTGTTGCTTTATATGTACTACATAGAGAAATTCAGAAAAAGTAGGAAAACCTTTTGAATAGAAGGGATTTGTGAAGGACACATAGTACCTGTTTGATCTTTATCATCTCATGCCTGAAACAATTGTCTAATAGAAGTAATGAGTTGTCTTACTCCGCTCTTGATCTGTCCTAGGTTGATGCCTGCATTCTCAAAACAAGGAACGTAATGACTCTGTTATGCCAGCTTCTTCCACTTGGCTACAGATTACTAAGAAAGGTGAATACTTGGTTCATCTGTAGAACTTTGAAGTTTTAGGGTTTGTTTTGTTGGGTGGGTTTTTTGGTGGTGTTTTTGTTTGTTTGTTTGTTGGGTTGGTTTTTTTTGTTTTGTTTTTTTGGTTGGTTGGGTTTCTTTATTTGTAAGAAATCTTGGTTTTATACATACAGAATCAAGCAGGAAATGGCTGCCTTAAACCTGCTCCACCGTGGCAAGAAGACAGAGTACGAACTGGTACAAATGCACATGCTCCAGAAAGGAGAGCTGAGGCATATGGCATCAAGTCTTTAGAAAATCATGTAACAAACATGACATTTTTAGAGAGCAAGTAATTAGCACTTAGAAATGCAGAAACTCCCATTTGAAAATAACACTTGCTGAATTTTCAATATTGCTTTCATTTGTGGAAAGTAAATCCAGGTTAATTTGAATTAAAACTGTTGACCTTTGTCACATCTAATAGATGTCCCATTACTTAGCAATTATGGCACCAACCAGTCTAATTGTTATGTATTTTTATAATGTGAATGCCTCTCCTGGGTTCACTATTGATAACGGTTTTGTAATTAATGCTTATGAATGTCTTAATGGATATTTCAACCCAAAGATGCTGCTAATAGACATTTTATATAAAGAACCTTGTGCTGCATATGCTATATGTAACACTACTGTTGAAGTCAGTAAACTCATCTCTGGCCTATTTCAGTCTATGTACTATGTATAAAGCAGAATCAGGAATATAGTCTGAAAGGCTGTGGCCTAAAGCACTGAACTGTTATCTTAGTTATTGAGTTGTACCTGCAGTGAAGTAGTTCTAGAAAAAAAAACAAAACAAACAAAAAACACAAAAAACACACCAAACCTCAAAACAAAGACAAACCCTCTTTCAATAGCTGCACCACTGAATTTTAATCTTGTTGACATGATTCCTATTTCCAGAAGTGTATTTCTAGGTGATTAATACTCTTGACTCTAATCCTTTTTCTTTTACCATCTTTATTTGTAGATGGCAGTTGTTTCTTCCTTTATTAGAACTTACCAAGCAGAATTTGAATTACATGTAGAACCACTCAAGTATTATGTAGACTTTACATTATACCATTTAAAATTTAAGAAAATAGATACCAATTATCACAAACTTCTGTACAAAGAGCATTATTTGACTTCAGGATGCTATGAAAATACAACCTGGTGTGAAATAGGTATTTTCAAGCTTATCTCTCTTTGTACATAAGCTTCTGTTGCATTTTTATTTTCAATTCACCTTTGTCAAACTCTGTATTGTATTAGCTTAGCTAAATTGATTGCTAAACCATAAGATTTTTTTCTGTATGTATTATGCTTGCACTGAGCAGAAGCAAAGCTGCCTGTACAACATAAATACCTTCCCATGTATCATTCTGTGCTTATTTAAAAGCTTGTAGTGCTAGAATTCAGAGAAAAAGAGAATGCAGATTTTAATACACAAACTATTTGAGCTGGTTTATTCTTGTATGAATCAAGCATTTAAGTTCCACTTTTAAAAACAGGCACTAGGCCTTTCAATACTATGGAAGTTACAGTGTACAATAAAAGTAGCTTCTTTAGTATTGAGTACAGGTGATAACTGTATAATACATTTCATGAAGAATTAAGACGTTTCAACAGAACTTCCTCGTACTCCTTCCGTGTCAGAAGCCCTTGAGTTACACTCTTGCTTTCTTCAAATTTGGGTAGAACCACTGCAATGTAACCCTCGGTTGATGGCTAAAAAGCAAGACTGAAGTTAGCAGTGAAATAAACGTTAGAAAATAAAAAGCAAGACAGTGTCTTACCTTTTCTTGCAGAATAGTGGGATTGCTAAGAATGTTTTCATTCACTTCTATCAGTCGCCCTCGTATACAACTGCAAAAGTGCTTAGATTCAGTAGAAGTACATGGTGTGTTAAGGTAAGAAGAAAAAGGGGAAAAAACTGACCTATAAATGGTGTATTCCTCTCCATCTGATGAAGATATCCTGCACAGAGGGGCAAGTTCTGTTAAAAACTGAGCTCCCTGCATTTGAAAAATAAACATGTATATATACACCTTTAATTACACAGGGCTTTTTAAAGTATTACCATCAGCCACATAACATCATAAGCTTCTCAGAACAAAGCAAGGAAGTGTGATAGTTACAGATCACTGCACATTATGTAGCTGTGCTTCCCCACAGAAGGGAAGATGCCCACTTAGTTACGTGCACAAATCAAATAGAAGCTTGTTAAGAGCTTACAAATTTAGTCATAATTAAATTTCTTGCAGAATAACAGACTTGTAATTTGATCAGATTAATATCATGGGAGGGAGGAGAAAAATGGCACAGTTTTCAGGTTAAACTACACATAAATGTAAAGCTGCCATGCAACACACTGAAGTAGCCCATCTACTATCTAAGTCCATTTGAGAAAAACAATCTTCAAATCCTCAGCGTTTTGGTGAAAACAAAATTTAATCTTTTTGGGGATGTCTTAAGTCCCACCATACACTATGAAAAAAATTACTAAAATCATGTTAACCTTGGTTTGAGCAACACTGGAAACCACTGATGCTGCAGGAGCACTGTTAGACCCTGGCAGATGGGCACCTCTTTAGAAAATCTAAATTCTTCAGCTGTGGAGGAGCCATTTTAAAATAAAATGCAAAGGTAGCTTAGTAACTTTCTGTCCTAGAAAGGAGGCAGTGTGAGAGATTAAAATAAAAACTAATGAAATCAAAAAGCCATACCCTTTTTGACTTCCCAGAGACCTTATTCTGGAGTCTACTGCAGTTGGCACTGATTTGGTAATTAATGCTTTTAATTGTTTTTCCACTTTGAAGAAGAGGATGGGCTTCTGCCAAGGTGATGACACAGATTCTGCAAAAACAAATGTAATTACTACACCACAGTTGTGAGAAGCCATGCTCATATATGCTCTAAGGGAGCTCCATAACTTCCTCTGCCTATACTGGTATGACAACACTGGTACCAACTACTTAATTTGGTTCCTAGTCTAAAATGCGAGCAAGATTTTCAGGGGTGTGAAAGCTGTTTATTTTCACTCAAGTACAATATTCTTCCCTCTAGACTAGCAGGAAAGTGAAGCTGATAGTTCAGCTTACTGCAGTGGGAGTCATGGGATGGGCACCTACCAGGCTCAGGGAGGAAGCAAGGACAGGTAGGTCTGGATGACAGCATGGGGGTTGAGTAGAGTAACTTACAACACAATTTACCTGAGCTAATGAAAGAGAACAGAGGATAATTGTTGGCTGTAGAGCAGAGACAAATTTTACTTTCCCTAACTAAAAGTGTTCCCTAACAAAAATGTCAAGATACAGGATCAAATTTGACTCACTTTCTCCCACAGAAGGTGCTTTATTTGGAGATATCAGCCTGGCTCATCAAAAGCAGCATGCTCTTAAACAGAACCACAACTTTTGAATATACTAGAGCTGTACTATTTGTTGTACCTGCCAGGAGCATACTTGGTTCCCTTAGTAGTTAGGCACTTGAGACCATCAAGTAAAGCACAGCATGCTTTTGTTGGACAATGTAACACAAGGCAGTGTTTCTCAGAAAGGCTAAAGGCTCTTAGTGGTGAATAGTTACAGCAGATGAATCCTTTGGTGATCTGGGCTTTAGGTACCTGCTGTTTGCATTTTATCTTTTTCTAAAGGAGGAATATTTCTTTTTATGAAACTGGAGAGTTTGAGACAAGACCCCTGTGGAGACCAGGCCTGTCTTCATCCCTGGGCTACAACTGTGCACGAACATGGAGAGCTCAGAACCTGCCAATAAATGAACAGAGATGATGAAGCTTTTCCTTTAAGAAGAGCTTAAAACCTAAAGCAAGCACTAGAATTAACAGAACAGTAACTGTAGAGAAAACCATGGCACAGAACCAGATTTTTTCCCTGTGGATGCTGCATCCATCTCCCTGCCTCCTCTTCGCAAGTCCTTGCTGTGCAGCTCCCCGCGAGAGGGAGCTGGATCCTGACAAATGCTCTTGGCACGCCCCAGCAGCCCGAAGAGACCAGAAGAGCTCCCTTCTCCCAGCCTGCTTCTAAAAGATGACAAATCATCTATTTCAGCTGCTATCTAGTAGAGCTACTACCTAGCAAAACAAAGAATCAATAGAGAATTTTACTGCTGCTTAGAAACATCAAACTGAGCCACAGCACCATACATACTAATGGTAAAATACTTCACAGAGCATTTGGCTAAGCTGCTGCAGAAGCCAAGTGCTCTGCTATTTCAGAATTCAAAACAGCAAAATAATCTTTATAGACATTTGAACAAGTGCTTATATTTTTATTTCCCCCGTATAAACAGGATTTTAAACTGTAGACAACTAATAACTACACATTCCATATTTAGGAAAAATGCAAAGGTGTCTGTCCTCACTGTCATACCCGTTATCCCCAGGCACTCGGGTTTCTCTTTAAAAAGAATGAGAAAGTGAACGATATGAGACAGGCACAGAGAAGTTACAGTGCTGATGGCTGCAGCCAGGTAGCCTGTGCCCAGCACTACTCTAAATTCTTAGGAGGAACAGGCAACCCGCTGGCAACAAATACCTCATCCTTCCCTCAACACATGAACACCTGGCACTGCTGATTTTGGGGCAGACAGTAGTTAAGTGCTGATCTTCCCTCAGGGACCAAACGCCACAGAAGCATTCACGACTCCATCAACCCACCCTGAAGTCGAAAACAGCTTTAGCAGGGAGCAGAAGCCAGGGAAGGTGTTGGGTATGTTATTAGAGCCCCAAACCAGGTACAGGGCTAATTTACTCTGAATGACTGGATATCCAGCTACATCAAAGTTGAAATGATGTATGACATTTAATTTCCTATCTTGCATTCACTGTCTGTGGCACATAGATGTACAATTAAAAGCAATTTAGTTGTATACAGAAAAAGCGAAATGTTTGTTAAAATTGAGCCAAGTAATTTCCTAGAAACCAAGTTAAGCAGACTATTTCTAAATATCATTATGGGAAAGCCGTCTGAAATGTTGCTTTTCTGCTACTGAAGATGTAAAGGGCCCTTTCAGCAGGAAAGGATGGAAGGACCCAAGGGCAGTGCTACAGACACTGAGGGGGCCTGTTAAAAAAATATCTGCTGATGGAAGGGGGAAAGAGTTGCAGCTCCACTGGTCTTATTAGTGTAGTAATGAAAGAAGGACGTAGAAAGGCCAAGATCTGTCACTCTCCCATCCTCTCATCCGCCGGAACAATCCAGGCTCGCCTGGTATTTTGCACCTGTCCCACTCAAGGCGTTTCTGCAGGAGCGGTGCCAGTGGGTTTACCTGGCCAGCTGCCCGCAAGCTCGGAGCGGTCGCTGCTCCCCTCCGAGAGCAGGGGAGAGGAGGGACGGGGGTCTGCGGGCTCGGTCCCTTGGCACGCCGCCTGCAGGGATCACACCCGGGAGGCGGAGGAGGAGGCGGGAGGGGGCTGTGTCCTGCTGGAAAGGAGCGGCTGCTCCTCTCTACCAAGCCAGAGGCTTCCCAAACGTCAGAACCCGGCGGCTCTAGCTGACCGCTGGCACGTCTCCTCGGGAGACGGCGGAGGCGGATTCCCCAACCCCCCCTGGCCCGCCACTCGCCTGTTGGAGTGCTGCAGCACGCAGAAGTCCTCGCACGGCCGCCCCTTCACGTCTGCAACAGGGCACAAACACCGGTGACTGACCGACCGACCTGACCAGCCCAGCCCAGCCGCGCCGCTGCTGCCTCCACCCCGCCCCGCCCGGCGCGGGTACCTGGCTTATACCAGCGCGTAAAGTACCGCTCAGCACCCCCCGCCGCCGCCGCCATGCCGCCCGCCCAGCCCCGCCTCTCCCCGGCGCGCCGCGATGACGGCCGGGCGGGCCCCGCAGCCGCCGAGCGGCGGTTCCGGCAAAGACGGCCCGGAACCCCCGGCCGGGCCCCGCCGCCGCTCTAGGGAGGGAGGCCGGAGCAGGTCTACAGCAAAATCCTTTCCTCAGCAGGAGGTGAGGGCAGCACTTCTAGCACAAGGCCGTCGTTTTTACTAACTGTGAGGAAATAGTACTTTACACATATATCTATAGTTTCTCCCTCAGAAGGTGAAGGAAAGATGGAACTAGCTCTAACTACATTAGTGAGGAAAAGGCTCAAAACCCCCAGCATTTGGTTCAGTGGTTTTATTTTCTCTAGCACACAGCAATACAATAATAGCTCATTTAAATGAAAACATGTTTAATGAAAACATAGTTTTGTTTCTTGCTTGTGGCAAACAGAATGACCCAGTTATTCCACAGAAGTTTTAATGGTGCTGCTTGAGCTGTTCAGGCAGCAGGAGACACAGTGAATTCCCCTTCACCTGGACTGTATTTTATACAAACAGAATGGAGCCAACACCTTTACCAGCACCCTGCCTGCCCTGGCCTCAAAGGAGCAGCAAAACCATCCTGGGACCCAAAGCCCACAGGCTGGGCAGGTGAGAACTTCCACACATGTGGCTTGGCTCCCACTGCACACAGTAACTACACACACCACCTTTTCTGTACAAATACGGGCCAAAATCATTAGAAGAACATGTTACAAAAAAAAACCCAACCAAAAAACAAACCGCAACCCAAACAACTTTGATTCCAGCATTGTTTGCCTCTTCTGTTTACTCACATCTAGCACAGGTGCTAAATAAGGCAGCTGTAGCAGTGTATGAAATTAAGGTCTGTCCCATAATTAAGGTACAGACAGACACACAAAACAGAGACACTGCCATCTACCAGCTGGAGTAGCCAGGCACACTGCACAGTGCTGCAGAAAAATAAGTGCATAAAAATAGAAGGCCTGCTGAGAGGCTCTGCCCCCCAAGTTTGCCAAACCATGCCTATTTTTAGGGCAGGCACACTGCAACAGATGCAGACTCTATGAGGCTGACAAACCTCAAAACTTTTGTCATCTTGCTGGTACAAATTCAGTCTATAATCTTGTTAGCTACTAGTTCAGACAACTGTCTGTCATGGACATCTCTCCATCAGACTGAAGAGCTCAGAAGGGGGGGGATATGCTCGGGTCTACTTCAGTGAGACACTCCTGCCCCTGGTCTCTAAAGGCATTTTTTATTTTATTACATTAGCAAGGTGTTTTGATATGCAAATATTTTCATATCAGTTGATTACATCAGAACCCAGCCAATAACCCACTGGGAACACTACTAAGAGTTGTAGATTTATTATTTAGTCACCGATCTTAATCTCTTGGGCGACACTGGCCTACTACCTGTCTGCTTCCTATGTCACACCCAGCACATGGACATGAGAAGCCAGGTACTAAGGTTGTAAACTACCAGAAACCAGTAAAAACATTAAAGAGAAAAAGAGAATTAAAAATAAATCCATCACAACCAGAGATGGAGCACACCCGCTTTCAGCACCAGCCAACGGCATGGGACAGAAGGCAAAATACGCATGGGCTAAAGCACACAGAATTCATGGTCATTTACTAGACCCCTGGTAAACACAGTGCCCAAGTCCTACAAAAACCACTGGGATGCAGTGAGGTTGCATCCCAGACCCTGCATTTAAGCAGAACAGCTGTGACAAGAGGCTTGGAGAGAAGGAAAGGAGAAGTCTTACTGATTTTTGTTGTTGCCTGGGAACATATCCTGCTCCTGAAGAGCACAAACTGAGGCACATTGGCTCTGGTGGTAACCAGCACCATTACCCTAACAAAGGCAAGACACATTTAGACTGGTCAGGGTCAAATCATGACCTAAAGGGCAGCACATCCAACTACAATAAAGACATCAGAAAGAGACCTCCAGAGAAAAAAGTTGCCAAATTTTGAGAGCTCTAGAATGAAGTGGGACTGCCAAGATGGGAGCTCAGTACAGGAAAATTAAGTAGTCAAGGCATGAAGAATTCTATTTTGACAGGTTTAGTGTGTGTGTGAGCCTGGGCATCAGCAGGGTTGTTCTGAACTTGCTTGTTTTTTCTAAAAGAGGAAGCAGTGATGTGCACATCCCCGAAACAAGACAGCTTTCAGTGAGCCAAAGATAATGAATGCTATTCAAACACTAGAGGTACCCAAGAAGATCAACGGGGGGGGTTTATACAGAGTTCAGCCACATCATCAAGAAATGAACATAGCACAGGGCAGAAGAGCAGAAGTATTGTTAAGAGTTTAGACTGAAGAGGAAGTAACTTCTACTTTTTCAAAGAGTACAATTTAAGAGCATTGAAGATACAGAAGCAATGGGTAGAAAACCAGCCACTTTTCATCATACTCACAGACACTACTAACTCAAGCTTTGCAACACTTGGATATGACTGCTATAGGAAGAGAGTAAAAAGAGCACAGGATGGGCAATCAAGGGGAAACTATAAAAATACAGCAGACAGCTACTGTACCGTGGCATGATTCCTCTGTTCAGAGGTGTGCTTCTATCAGAAGTCCAGCACCTTAATGGAAATGCAGTAGCATAGAATAAGACACATAATGGAAAGTGCTTGATGAAAGGAGGGAATGCACCTAGATTTTGTCAGTGTTCTTGTTAGAGATGAAAGCCCAGCACTAGAGTAGCTTCTTGTGATGGAAAGTTAAGCTGGGGGAGGAAAATGAGTGCTTCCAAAAGACAAGTCTGTTTTTCTGTCCAAGCAACTGCTCATCAAGCAAAGAAATGCAAGGTTCATACAGTTGCAGATTCCAGCGGAGCTGGTAAGGCCGCACAACAGGTCAGTGCTCCCCTCAGGATGCATCAGCATTTACACCTTTCTCTACCACCTGACTTCAAATAAGGCAAGGAACAGGATTTCCTCACTCTGAGCAGAAGATGAAATTTCAATCTTGTTAACCTGAGGAGAGACTGCAGGAGGAAGAAAAGACAATAGTCCAGTGGCTGCAGAAACTCCTGCGATCCACATTTTTTTAGCAAGCCATTCCCCACCCCCAAACCTCTCAAATAATTCCAAACATCTGTTTCTGAGGTAATAGAGTAGTTCTCACTTTCTCTGTATGACAGACCAACATATGCTGGACAGTTTTAACCTGTGAGACATAGTATTATCCAACACTTCCTCTCTGTTAAAGCTTTTATTTTTTTATTCAGCTGATAATTTAAAGCAGTGGTAAAGCTGAATCAGAACTAACTTGCAATTGTTTTATTTCTAGAATTTTTAAACCTAGCTCTTCAAGGTAGCATAATTTTTGTTACTTTTTTATATAAAAGTTGTTCAATATTCACCTTCCCTAAACATGCAGAATTTATTTATTTTGCCATTGTCTTTTTCATCCTTCAGTTACTTTAAGGGTGGTTAAAATATTAAGACTGTAAGCTCAGACTACATACTTACATATACACTTCTAATTATCCTTAACACACTGCTTCCCTATAAATCCCAAAATAGCAACATTTGGATGGCATACCTCAGCCGTAGTTGTTGCAAAGAACATAACTGTTTTGTGTTTGTGTGCAGTCACCCTAAACTAGGGGTCAGCTTCCCCGCTCAGCTCATTGCCTAAAGTAAATCAACACTTCACTTAAAGAAGGTGGTGTAGTAAGTGACTTGTAGCACTCCAGCCCTCCCCAGTGTCAGACTCTAATAAACCTTTGCCCTTTCAGGTAGCAGTGCTGTCTCCTACTTCTATTTCAAAAGTCATTTTGATGGAATTCACAGATATTAGAGCTCAAGCTATGCTTTTACAATCTAATGGCTGTACTTCTGTTTCATTTTGAGAAATCAATGAGAAGCAACTTGAAGAGATGAAACAAGTAAATCATTTGGTGTAAACACTTAAAACAGGATGTCACAAGAGTTTGGAGTATAAGCCAACTGATAAGACACAAAGAATCCACAAGCTATTGAGAGAAGAACCACCATAAAGAGGAAGGAGTGGACTCATCTACCACTCCCAAGTAAACTTGGTGGATGCAGACAAGATGAGTTTCGACCAGTATAAATACATGCTACTCATTACATATCTTTTTGTTGGTTTATACTGCTCACTACTTTGTATCCGGTGATTTTGATTGTGCTAAAATAAAAAACACTGTGGTTTTATTTTTTAAACCAATGAAACCATTGAAGTAATAAAAAAACCCAAAACTGTTACATATAATTACATACAGTAAATAAGTTTACTAAAAATATCCCACCCTAACCCCCAGATAATATTCCTTTAATAGATTTGGCACTTTCACCAAGTTTGACTAAGTACAGCTTTCCACAGTACCATATGCAATGCTAAATCCTAAGTGAAAAAAAAACCAACCTTACAGTGTTCATTTCTATCAGGGGGATAAGGAAGGGACACAACAACAAAAAAACACCAATAAAAATATCTAGTCTATATCAAATGTACCTCTCCATTGGGAAATGTAATAGAAAAAAAATGTACCACTTATAATTTAACACCCAGCTCTCTTCCTGGCAACCAGGATTACAGGTTTATGCTGAATACAATCTTATGTTCAAATACAGAGATAAGCAGCATTATCCCAAAACCCAACAGAATCCCAGCGTTCTGTAACAGGAAGTATCCCCAGCGGCTACATCCATGATCACTGGCATCATTGTGGAGCATTTCAGGCACCTAAATAAACAAGAGAGTGTTAAATGCCTTCAAAATAAACAGTTGCTTCAAACCCCTTTCTTCAGCCATGAGGTGAGAGGTAGCAGAGTCTTATTCCTCTAGTCTTTTCTGTTGACTGCACTAATGCTACTCCTTGAATTGTGTGTCACTCAAAATGAATAACATCATCAGAATCTACTTCCATATTTAGAGAGAGAAACGCTCTAATGTTCTAAGTACTGTTTTCATGGTCATTATGCTGATGTCTTCAGCCAGCCATTCACTCAGGATGTGATTATTTACCAGCTGATTTAATTAAGTCACACCAAGAATGTTATCCTTAAGAAGACAGTTGAGCTTTCACGAACATCCACCAAATACTTTGCAGTTCTGGACAAATGTACTCCTGAGGTGCAGTATAGGTTTTAATACAATTCTGCCTTCAGCCCAAGAAGCACCAATGATGTAATGCAAGAGCTGAAGCACATTTGGTGGTGTCAATAGCATGCAACTTGCAGCTTTACTGGCTGCTATACTAGCCACTGCCAGATGCAAATTTTTTTATACTACTTCTGTTGTTAATTGCCTCTGCTTAATATCTAAGGGAGTAAAAATCTCTGTTCTTATGGTAATCTAAATAGAAGCAATCTTCCACCTGAATGCTTAACAGAGCACCTTCGCTTCAAGCTCATCAGCACCTTCAAGTGCAGAAAAAGTTAGTTGAGGGAGAAAAGATGGAAAGTTTTATTCTGAGAACAAAATATAATTAGGATTAATTCTTAAACTATGCTTTATAAAATTCACATAGGTCTAGCCACTTACCATATCCACAAGAGCCACATACATGAACAAGCCAGCAGTGAGTGCAAATATCCACATTGAGACATTGTCTGCATAGTGACCGATAAGAATCCCAGTTGCCATTCCAAGATAGGCCAGCATGGCTGACAGAGCATTATAAAGCACAGCTTGCTTGACAGTCATACCGGCTTTTAGAAGTACAGCGAAATCTCCTACAACAGGGAAGAAACAGAATCCTCAGGTGACTATTGCAGTATTCATGAGTTCTCTTACTTACAAGATTACTAAGCTAATTTTATGCTGCCATTTGCCTTATTTTTTTCCTTCATAAAAATCAGAAATCACTAGGGGACAGAAAAATAAAAAGCACACATGGACAACACATCAGCAGACACTTAAGTTTATAACTTCAAAGTCTTAGGCTTTTTGGAAGAAGCAGCTTTTAAGTGTAGCTTGCATTTAAACCAACACCATAAAATACTGTAGTGTCTGATATGTAGGAGCATTCTAAAGAAGTTACTAAAATAAATGATTCCCATTTAATTGCATAAAACAATGGTGATGATTCCATTTATTAACCTGTAACTGAAGGGGGCCTACAAGAAAGCTGGGGAGGGACTTTTTACAAGGGCTTTTAGTTATAGGACAAGAAGTAATAGCTTCAAATTGGAAAAGGGCAAATTTAGAAATTAGTAAAGAGTTCTTTACTCTGAGGGTGGTGAGACATAGGAACAGATTGCCCAGAGAAGCCGTGGATGCCCCATTCCCTAGAAGCGCTCAAGGTCAGGATGGATGGGGCCTTGCACAACCTGGGAGCTATGGCAGGCGGGTTGGAACTGCGTGATCTTCACGGTCCCTTTCAACCCAAACCATTCTATGATTCCATAAACTGTTCTTTGTACTTTAAGTCTAGCTGTTTCATAAATTTAGAAATTATTTCTTTATTAATTTCTGTAAGTGATCCTTAGGCATCTTATTGTTACTTGAAGGAATGATAAGACTGACAGCCAGAAACAGGTTTTCCATAATTCAGAATAGAATTTTTTGTTTAGATAAATTAGATCTAAACCAGTAAAATATTATTTAGAAATAAAATGAATTCTATAAAAAACATAAGTTAGCTCCAGTTGAAATAAACAAAAGCAACTTTCAAACTTGAGTTGAGTCATTTGTTGCAACATCTTTTCCCATAAGATACTGCAATTAAGATGAACTGGTATGTTATAACATTGTTTAGCATCAACAACAGAATGATCCAATTTAATCCCCAGCTAACTGCAGCTAGTCCCATCTGTTTCAGTATTCCTATGCCACTTCACATCCTCTGTTAAAGAAGCTATTTTTATCAAGTTTTCTGTGCTGATTAAAGAAGTGTGATTTAATTTTAAAAATATTTTTCTTGTGTCCAAAATCAAAGGAACATTTGAATCTAAAATTATCGGATTCATAACATGAATTTATTTTGTATATTTGTACTAACAGTGCATGTAATTAACACAAGTTCCACAATTCCCGTGGAATTTATATTCAGATGAACAAGACTTGAGTCCTTCCATGTCATAAAACCAGGTACATTCTCTCCAGAGTAACATATTTCTGTATAACATTATTATACAGACAGACAAATATCAAACTGCTTAACAAACAGTTTGATGTATACACATACTGATTTACAAGCTTCATTAAATCAAATTGAGTATTCTGCTTTCTAGGGAATTATACCTTAAGTGCAAGGAAACTTCTTTCCTCATTCTATACACCAGGTTTGACTGTGGCCATGACAGCTAAGAAAGAAATACCACATTCAAAATGATTTGACAATTGGAAAGGTCATCTTTGTTACGAGTTAAACTAAGCAGCTACATCCCATTCTCTCAAGCTGCCCTGAAAAAGGGCCAAAAATTAAAATTACAACATGTGACACATGAGAACTTACGGTCATGAGTTTAAAATCCTTTGAGCTTGGAAGACAAACTATTTCTAGGAAAGATTTCTAGGTAGTTCCAAGTTTAATTTGGAGCTACCAGCAGTTCTTTCCAAGACTTATTGGGGGGGGAAAATCAGCAAATATTATGCAGAACAGAGTTTGACTAATTGTGACCTTCCTTTAACAGCACAAACACAAGAACAGAATTAAGCAGACATTTAAAAGCAAGTTTTGACACATTATACAATTTATATTGCTAAACCACACAACTATACAGAATAAGCTGTAATTCACTGCGAGACACTGTGTTGTAAACAAAGGAGCTGAAATATTTAGATTTTTAAAATGAAGATTAATTAAGAAATAAGTCTTTAAAATAGAAGCATTCTTGAGTAGACAATCTGAGACGGATGAAGTTTATAGTCAAATTTTACTGTGCCACAGAATAAAATCACTTCTAATTCTCCAATGCACACCTCTAAGTACCTATACCAGCAGCATATGGAAATACAGGGTCTTACCTAGCTCATGAGGTAATTCATGGCAAAATACAGCCACAGAAGTGCTTAAACCACTGGATAACCCTTCAGTAAAGGCTGCTCCTAGGAAGACACAGAAAAAAAAAGGAAAAAACAAAACCAAACCATATTACTTCATATTCAGACATCAAGTGCAGAATCATTGTTGCATATGCTTGTACCAGATCAGGACATTATTAGTTTCACTCAGATTTTTCTTATGTTTGTGGAAGCATTTAAACCGAACAGTGGTTGTTTATGATTCATAAATTTCAAAATCTGAAGTAACACAGAAATCCTCCAACTAAAGCAAACCAATTTTATTACCTTATTTCTGAGCTGAGCCCAATACCTATCCCTTCCCCATAAAAAATGCAATAAATGGAAATACTGTCAGAAAAGACACTAATTTTAGGTGGCTTGCACATAGGTGAACTATCATACTTTAAGTGGAGGAAAAAACCAAAACCAAAACCCCCTTAAACTAGTGCAACAGTCCTGATAGTCTTTGTTTTCTCCACTCCTGTTCCTTGCTATTTTTGTTATTGTTCAGGAGGAAGCAGGCACAGCGGGACTGGAGAGCTGAACCACAGCTCATATACAGTGGGGAAGGTCCCTGGCTGCCTGGGGAGCCTCAGAAGGAGTGCAGCAGAACCAAGTCCAGCTTCCTCTTCAGCTGCTACCAGGAGCGTGCCAGCAAACAAGGTGCTGCCAATAAGCAAAGAGGCACAAGGCCATTTCGCAGCAGTCAGCACTCAAGGGAGCCTAGAGTACTGCTCACAGAGGAAGAGCTATGATGGCAGTGAGACCACAGGAGACAATCCCCTCTGTCTGCTGGAGTCACTGCCCCCAGTACTCCAGGAGCCTCTACCCAGATGTAACTCCTGAGGGTGGACACTGCTACCCAGGTCTTCATGTACAAGAAGTGACTGATGCTCCTCCCTGCCTGGACAGCCACAAGCAGCTTCACCTCTGGGATGTGTGCTGTGGGACCAGTTAAGGAGATGTAAGTACTCAGGAGGCATCATTAAGTGAGGGATAATGAACATGGGATTGAGCGGGTCTTCGCAAGAGGTTCTACAGGGGCAAAAGCCCAAGCCTCTTCAGACTAAGGAGGAAAGCAGGACCAAAGCAGCACTGGAACAGGAAACAAACTCCCAGATAGGCAAAATTTGAAAATAGTGAAGTCTAGCACCAGGAAGAACCCTCCATCCCCACTTGCAGCTGTTAATCTAAAGAACATGGTCACCCCCCTGGCAGCAGTGGAAGGATAAATGACTTCTGCCTAGCCCAGAATATTCATTCAGCACATCAGATCAGCAATACAAAACGAAAGGAAAGATTTTTAATGACAGGCGATCTCTCCCATGCAGGGAACTACAGCCAGGGGAAGTCAATTGCTTGCCCAGAGCTTGCCTTGATGACACTGTGGAGACACCACCAAAGCTTGTCTGGCCTGTGATGAATAGATACACCTGCCTAGAACAGAGAATAAGTTACCTTTGGGGGTTTTTTTTGCATATCTACATACAGGAGTTCCTTGACTGCACAGAGCTCCTTGTGCTTGAGTCTCTTCGTAAAGATCAGAGTAACACAAGGAATATGGTTACAAACCACAAAACCAAGAAAAGATGATGGATAAGGCTACCTATGAACAACCACACAAGACATCGTTCACATCAGAGTTTGCAGCTGTGAGGGTAACAGCACTGGCCACACAATCCAGGATGTTCCTCAGTCACATTGGTGATGGTTTCCCTGATACAAATTATAGAAGAGACAGACAGAATTAAGAGTTCTACTCGACCAGCTGCTCATGAACAAGGAAAAACTGATGACAAATATAGCAAAAACTGGCATCTTGAGCTCCAGTGAACATGAGGTTAACTGAGATCAGGATACAGAAGGAGGCTAGAAAAGAAAGAAAAAAAGTTAGGACTCCAGATTTTAATGAAGAAGTTTGACTTAAGGAACTGCAGGGTAGAATACCCTTGTAACAGTGCACAGGATGAACTACCCTGTTTGTGCAGAAACACTATGACTTCCAACAAAAGAGAGACCCAGATAAACATACTGTATCTTAATGAATTAAGACTCAAAAAGGAAGCACACAAGAAACAGAAACAAAGATTAGCAACAAGGAAGATAAAAGCAGTAGAACAAAAAAGAGGAAGACCAAAGCCCCGATGGGGCTAAGACTGACAAGACACCAAGGGTGACAAGAAACAGTTCTACATGAAGACTAGCTGAGAAACAAAGTTGAGGAAAAATGTGGGTCTCTTGATGGATGGGGAAGGGAACAAAGCAGTAGACATAAAAACAGGCTGAAGCATCAGCACTGCCTTCATCAGCAAAGACAAATCCCAGAACCACTCCAGAAAGAACAGGAGAGTGAAAGGCAGAGAAGCAACAATTTAGAGATACTTAGAAAAAAGCCTAGAAACGCTCAGAGGCATCCTGGGATAGGACTCATGCAAGGGTACTGACGAAGTTGACTGATAAGACTGCAAGGCTGCAATCTTTCATCTAGGGAAAGCCATGGCTAGAGAAGGCCACAGTGGAACTGTAGGAAAAGGATAACGTTATTCCCATCTTTAAGACAGGCAAAGCACAGGGCTCAGGAAGCAGTCAGCCTCACCTCAGTTTCTGCAAAAATCACGTTGAATAACCTCTTCAAATCCCTCTCCAAAAGCTTGACCCAGCTTTAGGAAATAACTGACTACAGAGATGGCAACAGCAGTGAGTTTAATAGAACTTCACTTTAGTAGTATTTCTGACACTACGTCCTACATCTGGGAGCAAAGGAAACACAGGCTTGCCAGTTAGATGACAGCACACTGGGCTGGACTTCTGGGCTAAGAGGGCCTGAAGGCTGGCTAATAAGATACAGAGCTCATCAGGACAAATCAGGCCCATTTTCTCTAATGCCTTCACTAACAATGTGGACAGACTGTGCCATCAGCAAATCTGCAGATGTCGCTAAGTGGAGGGGAGAAACTAACAGTTGACATATCAAGCACTAGAGCTTTAGACAAGACAGACCATGGTAAATTTGAAGACTAGGTCAACAGAAATCTTACAAAGTTAAAAGAGAAAAAGTCAGAAGTTCTGCACGTGGGACAGAGTAACTTCATGCATTTGTACAAGGTAAGAACTGACTGGCTGAAACAGCAGCCTTCCCAAAAAGAACATGAGGGTTATGATATACAGTAAGTTGAATATGAGACAGCGTGCTCTCATTGCTAGTATAAGTGAACCACAAACTACTTAATCCTGGGAGAAGCAAGGCCAGCAGATTAACTTATCTCCTTCCCCACTAAGCACTAGTGAGGCTGTTCCTGGGATTCTGTCTTCTCTGGGGTGTCTCACTTCAAGGTAGGCATGACTACTGTCCAACAGAGGCTGACAAAAATGATGATGAGAAGTCTACAACACAAAGCCTAAAAGCTTGAGGAAGCTAGGTATATTTAACCTCCCTCTCCACCAAAATAAGGGGTGTCTAACAGCAGCTTCTAAGTAAGTACCCATAGTGCAGTCAAAAATATGAAGGAGACTAACTCTTCAAAAGCAGTGATAGATGACACAAAAAGGGGAGAGGCTGCACATCACAATTTGGGTGCTTTGGGCTGGACACAAATAAAGCTTAAGAGACAGAAGTGCATCACAGGAAGAGGTCAGCCATAGATGTGGTGGAATCTCCCCATCTGGAGAAGTTTTTAAGGATTGGCTGTGCAAAGCCATGACTGACCCAATCTAGTGTTACCAAGAGCTGTTACAAGCAGAGAGTTTGACTAGATGACCTCTAAAGGTCACTCATTTCTATGACTCTATTTGTGAAGTCCAATTCAGAGATGCACAGGGTGCAAGGCAAAAGCTATTTTGACTTGAGCCCTCTGCAGGAGTGTTTTCCACTGTGCTCTATAACATTCAGTTGAGTCTACACAGTAATTAACAGGTAAGTGACAGGAATTACTCCTGCTTGATTAGCAAAAGAGGTTGTTAGGGAACACTATCACTCTTTTCTAGGAATAGGTGTGTTTTCACCACCTCCAAACATCGCTTTATAGTTCTGAAATCACATTTTGAGACAGACAGGAAAGCTACAGTTATTTTCTACTAAGAAAGGAGAATTCATCAGCATTCAATCGGGCTTCAGTTTCTGAGAAGACTAGATAAGTAGAGGAAGGCAGAAGGTAATTACCTTCTCCCATGCCTGCATCCTAAATAATCTACAAGGTTCCTGTATATTGCTGTGTATATACACAATGTTTTCCCAGTCTTATCACTTAGAGGAAAACTAAAAATACAAGAATACAGCTTAATGACACATGGTAAATCTAATTCTGGGACCACAAAGGCAAGCCAAGCAACACCCGACTGCTTTACAAAGTACCTAGGTGGCTGATATGGCTCTATACTGTTCAGATAAATAGCAACCAGAGTACAAGCTTAAATAAATGGGAATATCTATTTTTATTTTTCACTGCTAAAAAAGAGGTCTTGTTACAGTAGCCTTCCATTTGTTAATGTTTCATCTCGTATAATCCCTTCTTCGGTAGTTGATTAATAGTGTCATAGTATTTTCAAATATACCTATATATATATACACACACACACACACACACACTCTCAAAAAAATAAAAAAGCTAAAAATATATATACACCAAGATTAGTGTAAAAATAGTTTTCTGCACTTTAGATACTTTGTTGAAGCTACAGAGAAAGTTCAAATCACAGAAGATCATTTTGAGTTAGATGCAACTACTGCATGTTGTCATACAAAGCTAAGCACTTTAAAGTGTTATTTCTACATAATTAGCACAACAGATTTGAGGAATAAAATAACTGATGGAAGTTACGAGAAACAAATCCCCAGAAATGAATGAACTGAAGAGTTACGCTGGCTAAAGCGATCTTCACAGGCACATTTACATCTTCATTTAAATACAAGTAAAATACTATACAAGCAGCATTGGCATTTTCACAACATCAAATCAATGTTTTTCCATAATACTTTTGAGCACATCCAGAAATGAAGCCCACATTTCCATTAGCCTGAACAAGCTACACAGCAGGGCTTGGAAAAGCTACTGCTCTCACTTGTTCAATAAGCCTTTATTAACCTTCCTCATACTTTTCCCCTTATAAGTCACAGCTCCTTCCCAAATCTCCCTAATGCTAAGAGGTAATTGATTCTGCATGTCATTTGTATGCAAATCCTCCTCCTCCTCCCACATTTTCATTACTGATCTGCTTGGAAATTTAAATTTAAATTCCATGCTTCAACTTTCATCAAAAATGAGATTAAATCAAAAGGTCTCTTTTCACATTATACTTTGAGTTGACTGAATCTGAACAACTGCAAATACTGCTGTAAGAAAATAGTTATTATTAGGTTTTTCTCCTCAAAAAAGAATGAAATTGTTTCTACAATAAAATTTTCAGGAAGACTGATACTGCTGAACTGACCCCAGTATGCTGTACAAACTGGAAATTAATCCAATACCTGTAAAGATTAGTTTTAAATACCAAAGTCAAGATTATAAAAAAACTCGCATAAGAACTGAAGATTACTGATTTGACCTCATTTTCTGTAACTTACTTCAACCTTGTAAAATTGAAATGTGTAGTCTAGCTCTTCTTAAAAAAAAAAAATTAGGGACTTCTCAAACTTGACCTCCCAGGCAGACATCTAAAACATTATCACAACAGTAACAAATGGAATATTAAGTAGTAATTTCACTGACGCGCTGTGAAAAATGACTGAACAACTACAGAACGTAAGGGAAAAATAGGGACACGAACAAAAAAAAGGAACACAAAGGTAAAAGTTCCATTTACATGTAAAATAACTGCTCATATTGGTTTAAATTAAAAAAAAAAAAAAAAAAAACCCACAACATTGGATTATTACGCTCAACTTTTAGAACAAGATTTTGAGTAAAGTATGACTGGTGTTTAAGAAAATAAAATTTAAAATACTTTTCCAAGAAGAAAGACTGAGTCTGTTTTGAGACTCAGTGCAGCACACCGAGCATCTAAAGCAATCTACTCAAACTACACCCTTTCCATTGATATAGACACTCTTAACCCAAAAAAATGCATAAAGGCAACATATATGACTTGGTTGGTATCTTATCCCTGAGTCATATTCAACAGTTAATAGCTAACTAATGTCCTGCTGATGAATGCCCTACTCACACATTCCTAGGATACAAAAGCCAACACAGACTTTCTCTGGAAGGTTAGTACAAGCACTAGAAAGAACTGAAGTGCTGCTACTCTTTAGCAGAGGGTAAGATCTGAAAGTCTGGATGTTACAGGATTGCTGTGTAGAAGTGTAAAAGCACCTCAGACAACACAGTGCCTTCAATGAAATTTCTTTTACGGTAAAAGTGAATGCAGGCCTACCTCCCACAGCACAAAAACACACATTATTGCCTAATCCATCTGGGTGACCTTCAGGCTAAACCAGACTGAAACAAGTGTCCCATCTCCCTGTTCACTAGTGCCATGGGGAAAACTTACACATGAATGATGGGTAACTGGGGCCCAGCACAGGCAAAGTCACATGTGCAAAGTATAAAAAAAGCCTCAAAAACCAAAAACCCCACAACTAAAAAAAACTGCTGAAAACTTGCAGGCATTGAAATGCAAAGTCAGCTCTAAATCCTAAAAGTAGGACTAAGCTAGCTTTGGTTTAACTAAGCCTAGCTTTTGCTTTGAAAAATGTTAGCTTTAACTACTAAAAGTAAGAAATAAAGTTTATAGATTTCATGAAGAACCACAGCTGCAGGCATATAATTTATTTCATTTGTTACCGATTATCCAAGTTGTTAAACTGGAGATTTTTCTTACTCATTCAGAGGTGCTATCAGATAAAAGTTTAGGCTTCAAAGATCCACAGCTAAACAGTTACATTTCTAATAAAGAAGTGACAGCAAGAAAACTGCTGTTCTCACATACACAAAGTCACAACATCCAAGCTAACACTTACCGATTGCTAAGCCATCGCTAAAATTGTGTAGTCCATCTCCCATGATCACCATCCATGCCAGAGTTGCTATCCCTGCATCCTTCAGTTCTTCCCGTGAGTAGCGCTGACTGTGACTGTGGGGATGATGGTTCTGATGATGGTGGTGATGCAGAATATGATGGTAGTCATGGTGATGATGACTAAGATGATCTGTCTGTCCTAGAGTATCATGTAAGTGAGAATGACATTTGTTTCTGCAGCCCCTGGACACGTATTCATTGTCAACCTCCTCTTGATGAGAATGAGCTATCATCACTTCTTCTTCTTCTTGTACAGTTGGCTGCTGAGAAATGTAGGGTGATGGATCTTGAGAGTCTGTTCCTAGATAACCTTCTGGCCCTGTTACAAAAACCCAGAATATAATTACACATTTTAAAAATCACTTAGGAAGCAAAGATACAATGATCAAGTTGAGTAAGTGATGCAGTAAAGCAGAAATTAGTAAGTCTAGAAGTTGAGAATGAGAGCCCAGCTCCTTGCACAGAAGTTTTCTCCAAGGGTTTCCACAACTTATTTTTCATTAATCAGATTTCTGAGATAATTCCCAATAGTTCAAAATAAGAAAGAAACTTTTTATTTCTGTCCCCTACTACTGAAGAAGCCCCTACATTATGGCCACAAATGCCTCCTAAAAGCTAAAAGAAGCTTTTAAAATAAGACCCAGTGCAATTTAAACATAACAGCATAAGGCTCTGTGCCCCACTTTCACAGCATGAAGGCTGTTAGCTCAACTGCTTTAGAAAGACAGTGTCTGGAAAGCATATGCCATTTATTCATCTTAGAGCTGAAGAATAAAAAAGCAAAAGAGGATTATGGTATAGATAGTTCTGGAAACTCCTGCATTTCATATAAATACAGAATCTTAAGTTTGAACACCTGAAATAAGCTCTCAAAAATGAAGTCATCAACACAGACCACGAAACATTCACATATAAACACTAATGGCACACTAAAGTTAGTTACTTTAACTAACTCCTAAAACCATGCTAAATTCTTCCCCTGCAATTAAATGAGCAACTACACTTTTTCTTAATGCATCACCAACAACTCTTTCATTAATTATAAAATTATTCTGAAAAACCAAATGCCTCTTTTAGCCATAAGAGTAAGCAAGTATCTAGTGAGGTATGTTTTGGCTTACAGCATGATCACAGGGACACATGATCATTTGCAGTCCAAATACTTCAAGTAACCCCTAAGATTTTAGACTATCAACCTTATAAACAAATAAATAACTACTCTAACAAAATCCAGGCTTAAGATATACAGAAATCTAAACAATGGATCACGCATATGACATGACATCTAACAGTCTTAAGAGAGGCAAGAAGCCAGTAGGTACAGCTGTATTTGCAATAGGCATAGCCAGAAGAGCCTCACAGAACAACTCCAACTGTTAAACCCACAGTGAAAAGGCTTAAGGATTCAAAACTCTGAATTCACTACTTCCACATTATCAGTACTTTTTAAAGGAAAGCAGCAAACAGAGTTAGTCCTCTACATATCAGTTCCCAGACAGATTTTCTTTTGAAGTGATCCAACCTACAGTAAGAAGCAGATCTATGAGCAACAAATCAATCAAGTGTTTTTTAAACAGTGCTGCCACAAAATAACTGCAGTATTGCTGATACTTACGATCATCCACATCTAATTTTTCTTCATTCGCTGAAAACTTCTTACTTTCTCCATCATCTTCATTTTTTTTCTATTCCAAAAGAAAATACCATAGTTATGAATATTTTATTTATTTTTCAGCATATATATATATATGCAACAATATATTCACAACATTTATGCAGCCTGCACCAAAAGAGGACAACATGGAAGCCAGTGCAGAAGAGGAACATTAGAAACTCAGCTAAATACAGTAAGACAACAAAAGTCCTCAGGCTCCATATAAGGAAAAAAATCCAAAACAACAAAACCTAAAAATCAACAAACCCACAAGCATAAATGCCCCACACTTTCACATGAGGAATATGCAGAGGGTTCATTTGAGAAATGAAACACATAAAATACCGAGTAAAAGTTATTCTGCTAATTCTTTTCCATTGTAGTGTCAGTATAATGTGGGGTTTTTTTTTTTTCAAGTGTACTGAAGGAAAACTGAGTAAAATCTCTTAATCATTGCTCCCTAATGTCGGTATAAACAATTTCTGATCTGTGACTCAGTATCTAGAAAGGCGTAATTAGACTAACAAAAAAATCTATTCCCAGCAGCTGAGAAAAGGACATGGAAAATACTTGCTTTGCATGGAACTCTTCATGTCCTCTCTTGGCAAATAAATTTAACTAGAGGAAAGCAATCTTGTTGCTTGAAGTTAGTTTAGCTTCAGTGTAAACCACACCAACACAACCCTCCGGTGACCAAAGCTTACATGGCACCTGCTCTGAGACTGCTGCCTTCACAATCAATTTAACAATAAAATTAAACCAAGATTATCAGTCATTGTGACAGCCTAGAAATTACCTATTTTTAAGATAGGTAATTAGTAGTTTACTTTTTCCAAGCAAGGCTTATGATATCACCAGCTTTTATTGTACCTTTTTTTTACTGAGTCACCTTCTACATCATTGTTTATTCCTGGCTACACTAGTATAAACAACTCAGTTACCAAGAATTGTCAAGTTGCCAACATTTATATCTGCCAAAACTCAGTTATAGTTTATCCTCCACATAAAATCCAGCATTGTAATCTGAAAGCTGCATTGATCTTCTTTGTGCGGGGAGAGAAGGGTAAATAATGAGGGGCTTAGCAGAACATTATTTCCAAATGGAAGGCTACCTAATGAAGTCACTTCCTACAGTGTAGTTGGATGCTTATTTATGGAAGCACTTACTGCCACCCTTATGCATTTTGTGCAAGTACTCCCCTCAACAAGAGTACAAGGCCTTCTTATTTTATCCAATATAAGAATTAAAATAACAATAATAGTTCAGATAGTTATATAATTGCCTTGTGATATCATAAGGAAATCAGTAATGAACAGTAACTTTGTAAAACACTCTGTTAAAACAAAGGGTGCAACTGGATGTTTGCTTATTAAACAACTCACTACGATGTCAAGCCTGTACTATATGTCAAGTTAAGGAAATATCTCAACAGCTCTTCCATAACAGGACCACATAAAGAAAATTGTGTCATTTATAAGTATACATGTTGGTAGTAAGTGGAATTATAACACTAATCAAGTTAGCAATCAGAATTAAATCTAGACAGATATACGATATTTATAAAAGTTTTTCATAAGTGTATTCAGAAATAACCACACAATACAGTGTAACTTCAAAATAGTGTCTACCTTTTTCTTCTTGTCTTTAAACTGCTTTATTAAAGTGATCAAATGCTCCACTAGAAACATGAAATACAAGCCTCCAAGTGCTGTAAGTCCCTTCCATGTAGAATCCAAGTAAGCACTTTCCTCTGTACTTTGAAAAACAAGATGTTTGAACATAGAGCCTTTGTTTTGTTCAAGCAGAGGTTTTTCATGGTGGTGGTGATGGTTTCCATGAGACTAAGGGAAAAAACAAATAAGGAGAGTCATTAGATTCAAAAGAACTGATAACAGAAGAAGCACAGGAAGTATTCTTCACATTCTTTTCCTCAAGTCTGGAGTCCAGACAACAATTTTCCTGAAGCAAGTGTTTTGGATACAAACTCAAACAATTACAAAGAAATCTGTTCTGAGGAAGAAACACTGCAAGGACCGAGAGTAGGCCTGGTGTTCACCCTTTCACTAAAGCTACACACATACTGCTCAGTACAAGATGTACCACTGCCCCCACAAGAACTCGTGACACTGTCATGGAAACTGCATTTTAAGTAGCAGTCACAGCCAGCACACCAACTACTTTCCTATCTAAGACAGCTCATAGGTGTCAAACACCTTTTTCTACAAGGAACTTAGCAGTGATTTTCTTCTCTAAAGGAAGCCTGACATTGTTGCCCCCCTCACTGGCTACAGATACGTTCAGAATCAAAAAACATCTCTCACACACCTTTAGGTTTAGGACTCAAAAACCAGCCCCTAGGCAGGGCTCAAAAACCACCAGAAGATCTTCAGTCCTTTTTACCTGTCTTACCTGAAAGCTGGAACAAGTTACTTTTTGGGTTGGGTTTGTTTGTTTGGGTTAGGTTTGTTTTGTTTTTTCTCTTGGCAGGGGGAGCAGGGCAGGAAAAAAGTCAATTTCAGAGCTTCAACAAAGGTAGAAATTTAGCAATCATACTCCAATTTCATTGTCCATATAACATAGCAGCAATACATAACTCCTAAGTCTATCAAGTAATGTTTTCCCTGGATTTCAGAAATGCTTGATCCTGATCAAAAAAAATGCAACAGAAGTGGCTGATAAAAGAAAATTAATTCTGTATTCCACTTTTGAAGTTACAGTCAGTGCTTTCCACTACCTATAAAGTCAATTAAACTGGGGGGGTGGGGTGGGGAAGTATTGCAATAAGTGACTAAAAACATTTCTGCAAGTTCTGGCATTGCAAGGAACAATGAGTGATTTGGTAGCATATGTGACTATGAACAGGAAATAGATTGATGGATAACAGTCTGAAGTTCTTACCCTGTAAGGACTGAAGAAAGTAACACAATTCCAAATGGGAAACTTTTCCATCAAATAGTCTACATTACAAGGTTGAAATATGACTGATCAAATAGGTGTTAATAATAATTTTAATCCCTATAAATAAGTACAGGTGTCAAATTCTCTGTTTTAAGTTGACAAATGAGACAGTAATTAATACTTACATGTGGAAGGAGATGTAAGAAAGCATCACCACTCAAAGTCCCCACAGCCAATGCCACAAGAAAACTTAGAAGAAACTTGAAAAATACACGATTCATCAGTGGTACCAATATAACACCCAACAGGGAAAGAAAACTGATGACAGAGATGGATATAAAGCCACCAATCCAAGCTGGAAAAAAACACAAAACAAAACAAAAAATAAATGAATACAGGATACACAACAAAGATTTCTCTCTAGACATGGTCAGGCACCAAAAGAAAAATATGAACTTCTTTCAACTTTGAAATCTATTTCTCAAATTTATAAACAACATAAAAGGGTTTCCAGTAAACTTATATTCCATTTTAAAAATAATAATAAAAAAAACCAACCTACCTATTTGCAGAGAGTAACTTTTTGGAGGAGTTTCAGTTTTTTCACTAGTTGCATGGACTATGCAGTACTTGCCATCAATCTGATTAATAAGAGCCGGACAGAGATAACTAAATTCTGTAGCAGTCAACAATACTTGAGTGCCTATTCCATGGGACTGCATCAGCTTTGACGCACTGGAGCACTGCGGAAGACACGCGTGTTAAGGATAAACCAGAGCCCAAATACCGCGATATGTATCTCAAGAGGACTGCACATCCCATTTAAACTCAAATGCAGTTATTAACCATATTTAAAAACTGATAACAAACCACTTCAGTAAGAAGTGTACCCCCAACCTGCTTCTGGCCCAGAAAGCTAGTCTGGGAGTCCTGGTAGGTGATGCAAAATTACTGCTCCTTCTCAGCACAAGGGGGTCAGATGCTTTGCTGTGCAAGCAGAAAAAGCCTAATACCATATAAGTAGTAAGAAAGTTAAACGCCATTATACGGAAGTGATTACTATGGAAAGCCTTATAGGGAACGTGTACTGCATAAGCTTCCTCCAGTAAAGACTTCCCCATTGTATGGCCTACTGTCTGACTGGATTTAAATAACAGTAGTACTTCTGCTCAAACTGTGCAGACCACAGTAACAACCTGTGACAACACAGTAACAGCCACTCTCAATTATACGCTACACATCTATTCTGAATTACCTGGTCATGCTGAACACATCAAGACTCCAGAGACACTTGCTTTTTGAAGCTTTTGATGAGGAAGAATCCGATCATGTAAGAAAACTGTCTACAACACAACTATAGACTTTAACAGCACTGATTTTTACTGTTTTAAAGTAAGAGATCACATTTTGCAGCACTCTTTTTACAGTTGGTCTCTATGTACAATCTTAAAGAAGATGAGCGGGTTGAAGGAGGAAGGTGCTAGTTACTTCCCCAAATCTCTACACTGTCTGCCATAGGATTATCTAACACTCGTGAGGCAGCTTTGATAAGAATTACAGCATTTAAACTAGAGATTTGGGGTTTTTTGTTTTGGAGCTTGGGGGTTTGTTTGTTTGTTTTTTTGTGGGTTTTTTTTGTGTGTGTGTGGGGTTTTTTTGTTTTTGTGGGGTTTTTT
>JANHGN010013367.1:0-10835 GCA_024605025.1 Megaceryle maxima
AAAAAAAAAAAAAAAAAAAAAAAATCTGGCCTCTTTTATGCTTAATAGCACCAATTCCCACCCTGAAAGGGTTATACACATATTTTAGGTTAGACATGTCTTCAATGCCCTGACAAGGGCAGATGTTTTCCTCTTTGCACTCCATCTGGCAGACAACAGGGCTGGAATCAGCCTCACAGGCTGCCAGAGGAAAGTTAGCAAAAAGCAGAAACTTTTAAATACTGCAGAATTTGGCCTGACTTTTACCAATGAAAATAGAAATTAATTTCAAAGTATTTACCCATAATTCTTGACTCCTTGCTATTTTAAGTGAGTTACTAGCTGTTGTCTACAACCACCAAAGTATTAAATTTATGGGGTATTTTATTGTTTTGATTTTTATTTTAAGTTTCAGCTTTATGGAAATTGTATGACATCCTTGAGGGTTGGGATCAGATCCAAACTGTCTGTGCCATAATTATTTTCAAACCTTGCTGAATTGTGTAACAACTTTAGCTTAATGCCAGTATTTCTGTTTAGCACATAAGCATCAGATGGTGCTCTGTATGAACAAGTTTAAGTGGACATGATAAACTGGCATATCCATATTGACTTGGAGTGAATCCATGTCCCTGGCTTCAAAACTATGCAAATTAAGGTTTGTCATACTGAATTTGTCTCCTCTTCCCACTCCAAGAAAGCAGCAATAAGAATGTGAACTTCAAAATGTAGTAGCAAAATGTGGGGGTCTTTTTTCAAAATTATTTCTTAATTAAAATGAATAAATTCTGTGGCAAGAATAGTACTTCCCAGTGGAGGGAGGACATAAAGGACTGTTGTGAGAATTAGAAATAGCCATGCAATTTGGAGACAATAATTTCTGTCAAATATTCAGATATGCTTCCTATCTGAAAGCACTTTAAAACGATGACTCTGACTTCCACTCTTTGCATTGGTTTATTTCTTGTATTGATGAGCCATATGCATATGTTCTTTCTTTTGGTGGCTGTTACATTTGTATTTGGGAACTTTAAAAAACAATGTAATATGTAGCAGGAGTTGAATAAGGTTTTCTGAAAGCTCCTGTATCAAGATAACCTTTCATATATAGGAAGCTGGGAACTGTCTCTTTTCCTTGCTTCTATGTGTTTTTTCTTCAGAAATAAAGTACAGAGAAAATAATAAAAAAACCTGTCAGCCTTCCAAATCCCTTTGCACTTCTAGCTACAAGGAAAGCTGATGAAGAGTTCGGGAGGTAACAGAGAAATACATTGGAAATTTAAGAACATTGGAGTGGAAGCTAAAGAAGGATGGAGGTTAAATGCCAAGGATCTAAAACAGAGATTGTAAAAATAATATAAAGAATAGCATGAATACCTACAAAATGATGAAAAGAATGATTATATACAAGGGTCTATTCAGAATGTGCAAGAAGGAGCAGCAAGGTTGAACTGTTAAACTGGAAGTATTGAAATATCAATGCAATACAATGGGATTTGTAATACCCATGACAATGTTAAAAGTAATCAGTTGTGGAAACTCAGATACACTCATGTATTGTTGAAGTCAAGGGTTTGGATACTTGATAGTCTAGATGCTATCTGTGACTGACATGGAAAAGATGGATTACACATAAAGATGCAAAAAATTGATGCTCATTTAATAGGCACATTCTACCAAAAAAATAGTCACATTTAAGGGAGAATGGAAAGAGCAAAAGGAAACACATGGAGTTTATTTTTGATTCAGTTCATAGTGTGATCAAACTGTGAGTATGGGGTTTTTTTGAAGAATATAGGCTAGGATAAATAATAGATGCAAGGCATCCCAAGTTTTCAGAGAAAAGTCTAATACTAGTGAAAGCTATAACTCAATTCACAGCATAAATGTAACAAACCCACAACCCATAAAAAAAGTATCTCTAGAATGTATATCCTGGTATCACAGGAGATACCACATCCTATAACACTGACACTGTAAATATAAGAATGACAAAACTGGGAGAAGCAATGGGACTAAGCTCATACCTTAACAATGAAAAGCCATAAAGTGGGAGGGCAAAGAATATTTATAGGAGGAAAGACTGGAAAACTGCAAAAGACAAGGGAGGACACCAACCTACAGTTTAAATAAAATACATGTTGAACAAAAGAGGCATAATGAAGGAGATCAAATATCATCTGATAATGCATCTGGGTCACCTAGAAACCTACTGAACAGTCTTGAATAAAATGCTATTACTGGGGCATTATTCCATATTTCTTCATGTGGTATCACCAGTAAAGAAGGATGACAAAATAGAGTCTGCATTTAGGTAAAAGTGATTACATTTGATTTTAAATATAAAATTACAATTGGAACAGCTGTTACCACTATTAAAAATACCAGCACATGAGGAAGAAAATATGCAAAACCCCAGTGTGACTATTCAGTAGTCCATTAACACATTCAGTTTTTTTTCTTTTTTGGTCAAGCTTTCAGAATATTAGACAATGTGACATTGCCTATGGGATTATCACCCATATAAATTCCTCACATATCCACTAAAGAGTCTAAAAGACAGTATAAAGTGAGCTATCCAGGTGATATATTTGCAAATCTTTCAAGGCTCTGAAAGAGGAAGTACAAAACAGAGGTGATGCTACCAGCACTGCTTTGCTTTAAACTTCCTTAATGTTTAGAATAAAGGTGCTTAGAATAGGAGTTTAGTACTAAGAAATTAAACACGTTTAAGAATATTTAATTAAAAATTGAAAATTATTATTTTAATGCATTTGCATACCAGAGGATGTGGGGGAAAAAAAAAAAAATTAAAAAGCATGTGGGATTAAAGTGAAACAATAAAATTCAAGGGTCTTCAGGTCCTTGGAAAATAATTTAAGTATTGATAAATATTGATAGAGGAAGGGACAGAAAGTAACTCATTCCAAAAATAGGAAGTTTCTTTCTCAGGCGAACAATAGCTACAGACTATTTCCAGTAATTTTTTATCTTACAAGAATGAAGCCAAGAAATAAGGACCAACCTCTTACTAGAAAAGTAATCTCGCTGTTTGAAACAGACAAAGAAGACAAAAACGGGGCAGAATAGCATGAACTGAGGAATATAAGTATTAGCATTCTGTATGTTGCATATGCCAAAATTCTGGAAGGCACATTTAGGCTCTCTTCCTATATGCTGAAGAGATCAATGTAATGAATATTTTATGTCCTTTGGATTGGACTATGAAGTCTAAATGACATTTTTTGACCATCTTTCTCTTAAGCTCATATAGTTTCATACAATAGCCATCCAGAAGATGATGAATTGATAGACTTCTAAATACTGTAATTGAAACAATATACATTTTATACAGCCAGAAAAGAGGATAATGGAGTAGAAACATTTAATTAGGATTATTTTACATTATATTATAAACTTATTTTAGTAATTATGAGTTCTTATATTTTATAAAATGAGACTGCTATATTATCTATATTCTGCTATATTACCCATTTTATCACTGTCTCAGAAATACAGCAATGATATCCAGTGCAGATTTGTTGGTTCAAAGTCTTTCCACATCAGGTCATGATGCACTATTCCTAAGAGCAGGATGTTGACTTTGGTCTAGAAAGAGACTTTAAAATATCCTCAGTAATTAGATATTTCTTCTACTGACTGTATACTTAAGAAGCTTGTGTTTGTTATTTACAGCTACCTGCATACTGAATAACTACACTCAATAAATTATTTCCTGCTATGCTTTTCTCAGATGGTTGGATAAGATTAGTCACAGCAGAAGGTACCTTCATTCTTTTATAAAGGCAATCTATTTTTTTCCAGAAACATAGGCATTTATTTAGATGAGAAAACTGCCTGAGAGTCTATTTTGAGTTGCAATGTTTTTTTAATCACATTTTATACACTTTTTGGTTGTGTAAAACAGTGTAAATAAAGGGAAAATTTCTTATTTTATACTTTGAATTTACATTAAAACATATGTGCATGCACACATATAAATCACAAAAAAACTTGTATGTAATATGCTTAAATACAATCTGCTTATAAATACATATGTATAATGCACATTTTAAGTGGAGGAAGAAAAAAGTAACTGTCAGAAATTAACATCTTTCTGTCTGGGTAAAGCCCCAGATGTATGCATAATGTAGGAATAATACGAATAACACTGGTCCCCACTGTTCCTTTCATTTTTTTCTGCTGCAGAATCAAACTTCTAATTTAGACAATGCTAAAAATTAATGGCAGCACTTGAGCAGGGAGGTTCTAATATAGCATTAAGTATCCAGGAGCAGGATCTGCTGAGGGCTCCTGTTTAACTACATGTCATATTTTTGGTAATTGCATTCACAGGCAATGAGGTTTAGTATAAGTCTATTAACCTTAATAGAGCTCAGTTTGGCTAAATAAATTAGAAGATATGGGTCTGTATATAAATGCAAAACTTTTTCATGATTGTCTATAAATTATATAACTTCATGTATTAATATGGAACTCCTAAAACGAGATCAGATACCTTAGGCATTTCGAAATTCCCAAACTCACTTTGATACTAAAGTAAACTTTAGTTCTCTTGCAAGATTATCATTGGGTTGCTAGTATCTCTGCATAATTTAAAAGTGTGGGATGAAAAGCATATACTGTAGGACAAGCTGAGAGGGACTTCAGTGCCTTAAATGAATAATTATTAATATATTTTCTTGTGAACACCTTGGTATTCTTGTCTCAGTCAGGTAAATTTAGCCATGTGAAGTACAATTATTAGCAAGAATCCTGGTATTACTATCTTATAAGAAATTTATCTGTCAGCCAGGCTTCTTTTATAGTAGTTGATCTATTAGTTTTAGACTTCAGCATTGTGCAGATTGCTATCAAATGGTTACAATAACAAACAAACAAACAAACAAAATTAAAAACCCCACAAAATACCCACAAATGAACAAACCAAACCAAACCAAAAACCAAAACCAAACCAAAACCAAACAAAACCCAAACCAAAACAACAACAACAAAAAAAACCCCACAACAAAACCAAAACCAAACAAAACCAAACAAAAAACCCCACAAAAACAAACAAGAAAACCCAAAACCAAACAGATTACAGTGCTTAGTTCTATTTGGCATAGAAAAAATGAATTTTCATTTTTGTTAAGCATCAGTCTCTGAAACAGTTATGACTCTCAGACAAGTCCTTTTTAAGTGCTTTTCCTCATGTTAGAATTCAGTAAGTCAAAGATATAAAAAAGAAGTATTTTGATCAAAGGTAAAGAGGGTCATAACATTGACTAATCAGCACTTTTTTTGTTGTTGTTTTTTAATGGCAGTAATTTTGTGCAAATAAGAGGGTGTGCTTATGTTTTCATGTACTATTGGTACATATATATGTGCATATATACATACATATGGTGGTTATATACACTACCAATGTTAGGCTTATTAATATATCTTTTAAAGGTTTATAATGCTTAGAACCTTTTAGCGTCTTCACACATCTGCCATTTAGTTAAAAGCAACCACTTATAAGAGGAATGTCTCATTGTTTCATCCCCCAGCATTAATGACCTATTCAGACATTCACCTTGTCTAAAGCCAAGGCTGGACAATGCTACATCGATCTTCAGTACCATGTGTTTGGTTTGTGGGTTGAGGTTTTTTTTTAGGTTGACTGGACACCTGACAACTGCAGCTCATCTGGATTCTTTTATCCAGATGGCATCAATCCACCCTAAAATTATGTGCTTAATGCCTCTGGAAGCAAATGC
Organism: Megaceryle maxima; assembly: GCA_024605025.1. Lineage (NCBI taxonomy): Eukaryota > Metazoa > Chordata > Aves > Coraciiformes > Cerylidae > Megaceryle > Megaceryle maxima. The sequence goes on from JANHGN010013367.1 coordinate 5,745, forward strand.
ATTCCCAATCTCCAGCTAGGACTGAGCTTGGGAGGTCTCCGAGTATCTTGATAAAATCATTTGGTTTGGTGTCAAATGATTATTCATATAGTTGAAAAGGCTTAAAAATATTACTTATGTAAATCTTTCTTTTAGATATGTACAATTTGACTCATGGTAATTAAGAGCCTAAGTCTGCTCAAGCTAATTTTAATGGCAAAACCCCAATTAACATCTCTGGAAAGAATACCGAGTTCTGGTGTTTTTGCTAGTGCCTATTGTATACACACACAGGAATTGCTTCATCCATCATTGACACTCAGCTGTCATGGCCTGTCTGGAATAGGCATCATCACCACTAAAATGTCATTTTATTATTTGCCTTTCAGAACAATCCCCAGACTTCTTGCTGGATTTGTGGTTGTTGTTTTATTTCCAGAGTTATAATGTCCTTAAGTGTACATCTTCCAATTCGGGGTATGCTGCTTTCTCTGAAAAAAAAAAATTAAAACATTAATCTCTTCTGGAAATAGAATGCTATTTTCTTTCAGTGTATAAAAATAAATACAAATAAAGTAACTATGTCTGATTATATGAATTCTAATGCTGGCAGACAAGGGCTCTATTCTGTTCTCTGTAGAGTGAGGATAAATATGGTCTGAGCATAATCTGCATGTTTGAGTTCTCCTTAAAGCATGGCAGAAACAATTTTCTACCATCACTCTGAGCAGATTTGCAATTATGGATTTAGTCTTGCATTAAAGAGAAAGAGGAAAAATGTCCTGAGAATGCAACCTGGTGAATACATCCCCAGCTAGCTGTACAGATTGTTGTAATTTACAGGAGGAGTTGCAGATGCTAATAATCTGAGCTCATGGCTGTGGCTGCAGCGTCCGGCAAGGATCAGGGTGTTGCACATGTGAAGGAGGCATAAATCCACTTTGCCCTTCTTAGAGACAGCTTTATATTGGAAGGACAATGCAGAGCACCTTGCAACAGCAGAGTGGGTGAGGAGATGTGCTCCTCACATATGATCCCCAGTGTGGGGCTCTTAGTCAAGCAGATGCACCAGCTGTGGGGGAGGAAGTGTCCAGCAGAACATGGGTTGCAGAGTTGAACCCATCACAGCAGCAAGCAGGACTTTAATTCTGTGGAAAGGAAGATCTGTTTTAAAATTCCAACTGTGACCAAAATAAAGAGGTATTTCTCTACAATCACTTGTCTGTTGTGCCAATCCTCATATTGCAAATTTTACTGTTATTTTTGTTTTTAATTTGAACCTTGCTGTTTAATAATTGACCTTCATCTGAAAATTCAAAACCCGCTTTTAAGCACTCAACCTCAGCTCCACAGGGTTGGTATTTTCACTTACTTTTCTGATGTCTATTTCAAATGTTTATTTTTTTTCTTTTAAGCTTTGCTTCTTTGCAACTGAAGGAAACACTCTTGACTTCATTTTCTCCTTCACTAAATAAAAAATAACACATTTAAGATTAACTGCGTGTGAGGTCACGCAGAGCAGCCAACATTCCCATGACTTTGGACACCAGATGGTCTCTAGGAAAATATTATGACTTATCGGCACATTTTAGTTTCAACTATAATGAGTTTAGAGAAAATAGTGTGATATAAGCCTGGGATTTAAAAGGAGAGCCAAGTAGAGTATAAACAACCACACTGACTGTAGACATCAAGCAATGCTTTTTATTACTTATGGAGATGGGAATTTGCCATATTCCTCATCAGAAAACCTTCATTTCCAGCTTATCATTTAAAAGGTTTCTTGCAAAAGTTTAAACCTGCATCATGATGAAAACCAGTCATAAAAGATATTTATTTCCTGCTTTGATATCTTCCATTATTTGCTACTTATGACACACATTTCAAAGCATGGTTCAAGACCTGAATTGAAGATTAGTTATATATTTTCTAATTCCCATTTATGTGAAATGTAATATTTACAGGTAGAATTCACATAGATTTGAGGGCTTATCATGGGATTTTGTGATAATAAATGTAATTCAGTAATATGTTCTTCAGTGCACATATATAACTGAGTTTTCCAATATTGTGTCTGCCAGAGTATTTTGAAAGTATCCACTCAGATCTAACAAAAAACGAAATGTATCCCTCACTTCTGTAGGAAATATATTATTTATAAAAGGTTGTGTTTGGTTCCTCTGTCTAATATTTCAGATTTGGCTACTTGAGAGATCTTTCTTTAAAGACTTTTTTTAAACCTCTTGAAGTTGCCTTAGTTATTTTTGTCTCATCTGAAACACAGACATGGCAAGGGTGATTATCATATATTATGGAGCACTAAGCATTACTTAATTGTCTTTGAAGCTATTTGCTAGTTGCTTACATCTGAAAAGAAATCTAAAGAAATACCTGCTTGCTTTCTTTTTTGGAAATCAATTCAGAATTAATGGTGTAAAATAAAAATATCAGAATTAGATAAAAGGAAACTTTTCTTAGCAGACAAGCACTTAGGTAATGGAAAAATGTTTTCTACAGATGAACCTGAGTCACCTTCATTAATGGTATTCATAAATAAGTTAGATACATTTCTTGGCTTCCTGTACAGGAACATCATGCTCCACACAGGTTGTACCCCATGATCTGAGAGATCTTCAGCTGAATAATCAAAGGTTTTACAAGAATCAGAAGTCATTACAGATCATTGAGTATTCTTCATTATTGTTCAACTGGAATATAGGGATTTGTCACAAATAGTATTTAAAATAATCTCCGAATCTCTCATTTGGCTAAGTAAGTTTTGTAGTCCCTCTACATGAGCTGACTGCTTTCACCAAGATTCCTGACATAAATTAAGGGGTCCAAAACTATGGTATGTGTATAATACTAGTGGTACAGAGACAATTCAGAAATGGAAAATGGCCTGACAAAACAAGCATCACCATGATAGATGCTGCCTCCTATCACCACTGCTGCTAATCATGAGAGATTGCAAAAAAGTCTGCCAAGAGGTTACAGTTTAAATTTAATGTATTGGCAGTTCCTGCTATTAACATCTCATGCTATATTTGTTGTATTTGGTAATGTCCCATACATTTAGAACAAAATATATACTTCAGGAAAAAATGGATTATTGGAGACTCAAGAACTTTTTTCCTATTCTTTTTGTTAATTTAAGTTCTATGTCAGTCACTTAAAGTGTCTCTTTTAGAAAGACTACATTAATTACAAAGAATAATAACATTTCCTTCTCATGAAACTGTCATTTTGTGTGTGTGTGTTACAGTGATAAAACAGAGTTGCCTTTCTAAAAGCTTACATATCTGTTTTATTTCCTCAAGCTTTTGTACCTAAAAAATTGATAGCCTGGTACCATACTTAGGGAAAAGAATTGTGTATACTAGACTAGTTGCAAACTTAGTAAGCAAGAATTCAAACTTGGACTTCCACGTGAATACATAGTTTTTGTCTTTGGATCAGTGGAATCCTTTTTAATCATCTGCCTCAGTGTATTTATATAAGAGAAAGCTCAGATATATTTGCAAAAATACGATCTTATTTTTTTCACTATTTTATAAGGTAGCAATTACATGACTGCATGACAACATCATATCATGTTCATTTGTTGTTTACATTCACTTACAACTCCATTAACTCTTATAGTAGATACAACAAGCAAGTTTCACTGAAAGCAGGGTAGGAAGCAGAATCAATGATGTTCAGTTGCTTATTAAACCTGTTTTGTTTTGTTGGTTTTTTTTGGGGTTTTGGTTTTTGTTGTTGTTGTTGTGGGTTTTGTTTGTTTGGTTTTTTAATGCATGTGTAACATTTTTATAAGCAAATGTATCATTTACATCACTCCAAGAGTGAGCTATATTATTTAATCTATATTTTACACATTGCCTTGCAATACCTAGAGTTGTGGACACTAGCAGCCTTGCTGAACCTATACTTGAACATGGTTGCTTCTGCTTTATTTTCAATCTGAGGAAGATTTTAGGCTAGGAATTACATATGATTTCTTCAGCTGGGGTAGCAGTTCGCCTAAGGTCACCCCTAGAGAACAAAGCCAAGCAGTGCAGCTTTTAAAGCCCAAAGCTTAAAAGAGAATAGCCCCAAAAGCAACCATTCCAAATTAATTAAAAACCCCAAAATGATCTAAGCACAATTCCTGAGTTAAAAATGTATAAAGCTAGATGTAGTTTTAAGGACAATGTGAATTACTTTCTGGTAAGCATATCTAAGGATTTTTTAATTTTCTTTTACACAGATTATGCTGGAGCAGGTTGATAAGACCAAACAAAAATATTATTCATGTACATATATGGAAGATTAATCTCCGAATCCAAATCTTTTGCTCCATGTTTAGAACATAATTGACATTTTCAGAATTTCTTCATATACATATATATAACGCACATGCACGCATGTGTGCACATGTACATGCACACAATTAGTACCCATAAATATTTAATAATTTCTATATTTAGATATGGATTTGCCATATAACAACACTTTGCAAGCTGTGTTTATGAAATTACATCTACAGTGTAACCTGAAGCAGGACTGCTAATCAAGTAGGAAAAGAAACCATGTAATATTTGGTGATGAAAATTGCTTTAGAGTGACTGATTGTGCTCATAAATCTTCGCCAACTAAATCACCACTAAAAGATAGTCGATAATTATAGGATCTTTCCCTGTAACTGAATAAGAGGAGGAATAAAAATAAACTCTCTCAGCAAAGCTGTTCTCTTCAGTAAACACAGCAGTTTGCTTTGCTTCCAGCATGTTGGAAAGAAATGTGGATAATGTGTCCAAGTTGTCTTAGCTTTCAGAAATAGATTTCTTGTGCTGATTGAGCTAACAGTGGTAAAATTGGCCATTAAAACTAACATATTCAACGATCCTCACAAGCCATCTGCAAACAGGTTGCAGTCTTACTAATTTCTTCATGATTCACAAAACTTTGTCAGCTTTTATAAAAGTGTAGCCATTTACAGCATTTTACAGTTTAAAAGAAAGGACTTCTGCTTTTTCACCTATTCAAAAAATTCTCAGATAAAAGCAATTATTCCAGGCCAGTTCCAGTAGAAAACAAATATTTTTATAAAACTATTATTATGCAGATTAT
>JANHGN010013373.1:0-20937 GCA_024605025.1 Megaceryle maxima
CACACAAATCCATATATATAAATTTATATATAATATAATGTATTGTATATAAATATTTGTATAGACGGCTGTCGGGTGTCGATTTCCCCTGGCAGAGTTGCCGTCGGGCAACACTTCCTTCTCCAGCTCCGTCCCTAAGCTTCTCTGGCGACTGCGCGCTGTCAGACTCCTCCTCTCAGTCTCCCTCCGCACAGTTTGATACGCAGCGCCCCGAGACAGCTTCTTCCGCGGGCCGGGCACCGTCTCTAAAGGCGCTCGAATCGCTCCCCAGGAGAAAACAAAAAGTCCGTCACGCGAGGGCTCGGTGCGTGCGAAGCGCCCCCCCGCCAGGGAAAAGCGCGCTTCGAGAGAACACGGTGTGTAGCTGCGCGCCAAGCTCTCTGTAGCGGAAGAGCTTCTGCGCCAGTGCTTACGATGTATTAATGCGCGTGAAGCGCCATCGAGAAAAAAACCCAAAAGTTGCGGCAGAAGCGGACTTGGTATATAAATGCGCGCGAAGCGTTCACCAGTGGAAAGAGTGTCGCGCGATAACGCATGGTGTATAAATGCGCACGAACCGCACCTAAGGGGAAAAAAAAGCGCGTCACGGGAGGGGACGGTGTATATAATGCGTACGAAGCGCTCCCAAGGAAAAGACGCGTGGCCCCAGTTCGCGCGGTGTATAAATGCGCGCGAAGCGGTCCCGAGGAAGAAAAACAAGCCACGAGAGAGCCGGGTGTGTAACTGCGGAAAACACGTGCAGTGGCATTAATGATGAGGAGCAGGACCAGACTCTCCCCTCGCCGCCGCCTCCCCGGGCTCAGCGCTGCTGTCAGCGCCGCCTTCTACCCCGCCTCGCTCACGGGCAGGGAACGGGGGCAGGGGTCAGTCAGTCCCGTGTTGTTTCTGCCTCCCTCCTTCGGAGGGAAAAGTCATAGTCGTCCCCTACTGCCACGTGTCCTCCCTCTTACGGGAGACGGTTCTCCGTGAACTTCTCCAGCGTGAGCGCTTCCTACAGGGCTGCAGCTTCTCACAAACTCTTTCCAGCGTGGGTCCCTTCCACGGGGTACAGTCCTCCGAGCGGCATACTGCTCCAGCATGGGCTTCCTTAGGGCCATGAGTTCTGCAGGCGCAGTCACCTGCTTCAGCGTGGAGTCCTCCACAGGCTGCAGGTGGATCTCTGCCCCGCTCTTCATCTCCGCGAGCCGCAGGTGGTCACCCTGCCATCTCACCACTGGCTGCGGGGGAGTCTCTGCTCTGGCGCACCTCCCCCCAGCCTTCCTTGCTGTCCTTGGTGTCGGCAGGGTTGTTTCTCTCATGTCCCCCTCCTCTCCAAGAACAAATGAAGTTGCTCAGCAGATTTTTTGCCTTCTTAAATATGTTCTCGTATCACAGAATCACAGAATGTTAGAGGTTGGAAGGGAATTCCAAAGATCACTGAGTCCAACCCCCCTACCAGAACAGGACAGAACTAGAGCAGATCACTCAGGAAGAGTGATCTTCCACTGTTAGTAATTGACTCATCCATGGCCAGAGATGCGTCCATCTTGAGCTGGGGGAGCTTCTAGAATTTTCTTATAGGAGCCACCCCTGTAGCCCTCCCACTACCAAAACTCCACCAGACACAAACCCAACACAATTTTATACTGAACAACCAATTCACAGAATCACAGAATATTAGGAGTTGGAAGGGACCTTGAAAGATCATCTAGTCCAGCTCCCCTGCCAGAGCAGGACCACCTAGATTAGGTGACACAGCAATGTGTCCAGGTGGGTTTTGAATGTCTCCAGAGAAGGAGACCCCCCAACCCCCCTGGGCAGCCTGTTCCAGTGCTCTGTCACCCTCACTGTGAAAAAGTTTCTCCTTATGTTTACATGGAACCTCCTATGTTCCAGCCTGCACCCATTGCCCTATCACTGGACAATTCCTGCATGTTGTTCTGCAGCTTCTCTTGCCATCCCACATTACTCAAAAGTCTCATAGGAAGAAGATTTTTCCAGCCACCAGAATGTTTACCATCCCACAACCTACTACTAGAGGCCACATGGTGCAGGAAGTTTGCATTTGCCCTAGTGGCCCAGGCTATGAGGGCTGAGATGTCCTGAGATACTGTGAAGATCTGAGCCCTATCTTAGGAACTGAAGTGTTGCAGGGCATTGACACATCTGCACCTACGACAGGGAGAGAATTATTGCTCAGGAAAGGATTAGCTCCATCTCTACTCTTTCTGTCTTCACAGACAAAACCAGAGAACCTTTCTTCTGCAGCTTTTTCTGCATTTCCCAGCATATCCAGAGGAAAGACAAGTTCATAGTGGGGAGACTAAGGAGGGAAAACAACACTGGCACAGAATCAACTACAGGACTAGAGCCTAGAGGAGGAGGGCCAAGCTTCTGTCCCTGGCAAAGCCACACAGCACCTCTCTGAGCATCCAGTTCTGTAGTCCCTCCAGCATCCAGTTCTGTAGTCCCTCCAGCATCCAGTTCTGTAGTCCCTCCTGCGTTCCCAGCAAACCACCTTCTTGGGGGAGGTGGATTCCTATGCAGCAGGACATGCATTCCTCTGGAGACCACCTGCCCACAGGCATGAACCCACCAGCACATCTTCCTCCATGATTCAATTCTACTTCTGCAGGAGCCCCTCAACCCTTTTCTCTGTCCTTAGAGGAAAGTCTCAGTGCCCATCCACAAAGGAGGCTCTAACATCACTGGCAGCATTTCTTGGTGGGATGCCAGTGCTGGCTACTCTCACATCCCTGGGAGGAAAACTTGAGTTATCCTCTAGAGGAGGGGTTACAGAATCATGATGCTGCCTGGGTAAGAGGTACTGTCCTACTTGGAGTTAGATATCATGGCCCTGCCTCAGGCATCAAGGCCTTCAAGGTGCAGTTGGTAGTGTTTCAGTCTGTTACGTTGAAGATCCTTCTTTGAAGACTTAGAGAAGGCAGCTCCTCAGAGCTGTTCCCTCACTGTGGGCCTAGCCAGAGCAACTCTCAGCACGTTCTTTGCAGGGACAAAGCACTCAGGATTCAGCCCTCTCAGATCTCAGCTTGAGTTAATTTTCCAGCAAGAGAAAATGTAGGTTATTCAGCAGGCAGGCAGGCTGGCCAGCCCTTTGGTGCCCAAGGCAGGTGTGACTTCGATCCTGAGGCAAGCTTGGCTTTTGAATCACTTATGTCAATATTTAATCCCAGTGCAGTGTTTTCAAGGAAAGCCCTGGGGCTTGTACATCTGCTGCACCAACTCGCAAAAGCAAACCAGTTCAAACCAAAACCAACTAAAATAACTATGGAACATAATTTTCTAAAGAGTTTCTGTTTCATTTTGATGCTTTGCTTATTTTCCCAGTAAACCAGGCTGAACTCCTTAGCCCTGGGGAGTGGGCAAAGTTGACATGCGTTCCAGGGACAGTGCCTGCCTTGCACCTAACTGTATGTTTGATTTTCCAGTTGAATGTCCAAAACCCCATCCTGTACTGAAACAGAAAACACAAGTGAGAGTGCAATGCTTTTGGGCCATCCAGGGAGGTCTTTTCTTGTCTTCTGAGAGCATCCTGTCAGCCTGTTGTCTCTTGGAACTTCTGACCGTGGGCTGTGCAAGAGACATACAGAGGCATATACACGTTCATATGCATATGCCCAGCAGTGTGTCTGTATACCTGTTTGTCTCTACAAAAATCTGACACTGAACAAAACAAATGTGAAAAGATTTAGATTCTCTGAGAATAATATTCTACCTTTAAAAAAAGGAAAACTGAAAATATTTAATGAAAATTGACAAGTTGACGTACTGTGTTTTTATTTTTATACATTACATATAAAATCTGTAGATTAAAGTAGTACAATGTTTTGAAGAAGTTTTAATAAGACAGGTGAAAGATCCTCTATATATGTATCTTTCATATTGAAAATCTGGAATGTTTCTCAAACAATTACAGCAAAATCATAGAGAGGAAGAAGTGTGGAAATAGCAGAAAATATTCAGTCAGCCCAAAAAGTTGTTGTTTCTCACACTTTTCACTGATAGTAATTTTAAAAAATTATTTGCAACCCCCCCCAAATTCTGACAATTTAAACTACTTAAATAATCAGGATTATTATTTTTATAAGATGTAAGAGCACACTGAAAATGTAAATAAGCCACAAGTCAGATGCATGTCTTTAGAATTGTCAATGAAGTCTGAAACTAATCTGTTGATGTCTGTAATGAGAACTGTTAGCTGTGTAAAACAGGAAGAAAATATTTTCTTTCCTCTTTCCATTTATTTGTCTGTTAAAGCAATCTTTAAATTGTTGTCCAAACACAAGATATGGTAGGTACCTCAGTAGAAATTTTGGTGATTAATGCCCTCTATGGTTATGCCACAAAACACTTAACATTTCTGAGAAAGAACCTTGTTGATACAGGTACTCTCACCAGAAATTGAGAGTTGTGAGGTGGAGTCTCATGGTATGAAATATTGTCTTGCAACGTTATAGGATGGGCTGAAGGTGGGTTTAGGCTCCCTGACACATGGGTAGAGTTCATTTTGTCTGTATGCAATGCCTACAATGCAAGGGTAAGATTTGATACTTTACCCAATCACATTTATACAGGTACCTGCAGGAAAGATAGGTGTCTAAGCTCCCACTAGAGTGGAAGGGGATTTGGAGCTTGATTGAACATGCATGTTTAGTGCTATTTGAGATGCCCAGGTATGTCCAGGACTTGCTCATGGATCTGCCAGATATGACACAGACATCTATGATAGCCCACAGATGACACTATAGCATATACATGACCTCCTAGATGATATTTAAGGACTTGCAAATCTGCCTGGTATTTCAAGTGACGGTAAATGTCTGAAAGTAGACAGGCAGTGAGTCACTGAAGTCCAGAAACTGATTCCTTTGCTTATAACAGAGAAAAATGCATTGTGTCACATGCATCACTCCATAGATTCCACTGACCATGGCACAACCCATGTACCTAGTAGTAGGTATCTATGCTATTGGAGATGTCCCCTGACATCTTGTCTGCTCCCCAGCCACTCTTTCAGAAGGCAACATGTCTTCTGAATGTCCTGTGTTATATCTCCAAGCCTATGTGGATGGCTGAAATGCTCCAGGGTGTATACTCAGGTGGCAGTAGAGGCTTCCAAATACACACAACTGAACTGAGCCAATGCGTTAACTTGTCTCATAGAATCACAGAATGGTTTGAGTTGGAAGGCACCTTTAAACATCATCTAGAGTTTCACCACCTTGCCATGGACAGGGACATCTTTCACTAGATCAATTTGCTTAAAACTCTATCCAACCTGACATTGAACACTTACAGGGATGAGGCATTCACAACTTCTCTTGGCAACCTCTTCCAGTGTCTCATCATCCTCCTCATAAAAGATTTCTTCCTTCTGTCTGATCTAAACCTAACTTCTGTCACATTAAAACCATTATCCCTTGTCCTGTTACTACAGGCCTTGATAGAAAGTATTTTTCCATCTTTTCTTACAAGCCCTCTTTAAGTACTGAAAGGTTGCAATAAAGTCTCCCCAGAGCCTTCTATTCTTCCAGGGTAAACAACCCCAGCTCTCTCAGCCTTTCTTCATAAGAGAGGTGTCCCAGTCCTTGGATCATTTTTGTGGCCCTCCTCTGAACCTGCTCAAACAGGACAAAGTCTTTATTAACTGGGAACCCTGGAAATGGATGAAGCACTCCTGGTGAGGACTCACCAGGAATAAAGAGACAGAAACACCTCCATTGACCTGCTGGCTACAACTGATGCAGCTCAGCATACAACTGGTTTTCTGGACTGCAAATGCATATCACTAGCTCATATCCAATTTTTCACCCACCAGTATCCCCAAGTCCTTCTCTGCAGGGCTGCTCTCAATCAGTTGATCCCCTAGAACAGACTATTGATATTGGGGATTGCCCTGATCCACGAGCAGGACCTTGCAGTTGGCCTTGTTGAGTTTCATGAGGTTCACATAGACCCATTTTTCAAATGTGTCAAAATCTATCTGGATGACATCCATTCCCTGTAGCATGTCATACACATCTGGGGAGTAGTTCTTATACCTAAGGGTATGTTCCTGGGATCACATGAGGCATCCTACTGTATCCCAGTATGTGTATCATGTATGTGGTACTGGCACCTGTAACTTAATGGAGATGCACATGTTCTATAGTGGCAGATGGAGGCTATGCACTTCAGATGCCTCCAGATGCTCCTGTTTAGACACCTAATTACGTTTTTTGAACTCAGGTGAGCTGAATGCCTTCCTATCCTAAAGTCTTGTTACTGATCTTTCCTGTACCCCTCTGGCAATGTGCTGGTGCTTCTGTTGAGGTAGAACTGACCTAGGAGTTGCGTTGAAACAGCTTCATTCTCATTTTAAAGAGAGCCCCTTTCACTTCCCTGTTCCGAAGGCTGTAGATAACAGGGTTCAATATAGGGGTCACCACAGAATAGAACAGGGAGAGCACCTTGTCCACGTCCAGGGAATAGCTGGATTTGGGTCGTATGTAGATGAACAGAGCTGTCCCATAGAATAATGTCACTACACTGAGATGTGAGGAGCAAGTGGAGAATGCTTTATACCTTCCTTTGGCAGACCTGATTTTAAGAATGGAGGAGATTATGAGGCTGTAGGACACCAGTATCAGCAGAAAAGGTATCAGGATGACAAAGGCAGCAGCCAGAATGATTTGTAGCTCATTCCAGTAAGTGTCCCCACACACCAGCATCAGCACTGGTTGGATCTCACAGAAGAAATGGTTGATCACATTGGAGCCACAAAATGGCAAGGAGAAGATAAATGTAGTGTGCCCAAGGGCCACAAGGTTGCCACATATCCAGGAGGAAGCAGCAAGCTGCATGCATACCTTCTTACTCATGATATCCATGTAATGCAGAGGGCTGCATATGGCTCGGTAGCGGTCATATGCCATAGCAGCTAAGAGGCAACACTCAGTAGCCCCAAAGAGCAGAAAGAAATACATCTGTGCAGCACAACCTGCAAAAGAGATGGACGTGTCGCTTGAGAGGAGATTGACCAACACTCTTGGCAGGGTGACAGAGGCATAGCAGATCTCCAGGAATGATAAATTCCTGAGGAAGAAGTACATGGGGGTGTGGAGGGCAGGGTCTATATTAATTACAAGAAGAATAATTAGGTTTCCGAGCACTGTCATGATGTAAATACATAGGAATAGGATGAAGATGATGATTTTCATACCTGGGTGATGAGTAAAACCCAGAATAACAAACACAACCAAAGAAGTTTTATTTCCAGTGGTGCCTTCTTCGGAAGATTTCATCTTAGAACAAAAACACAATGACAATAATGAAACAGTGTGGTACATTTCTTAAGTCAAGCCAAACAGCTCTCTGTTGTTAGAAGTAGCTTACATGAATTTCAGAGAGACAGTTCCAGTCTTAAAACAAGGCATCATCTACTCCCTAAGAAGACAGACGGTGTGCACCCTGGCCACCCTCTGCCAAGAAGGTGCACATCTGTGGACCTTGTGTCACATTTGTGAGCCCTGCATGGATATGCTGGATTGCCCATGTTACCCAAATATATAGAGCTGTGCTTAGGCTTCTCAGTCATTGTCAAGATGTCTTTGTTTTACATGCTGAAATCTTAGATGTCTTGACAAACAATGACGACAAATCTCATCCATAAGTTTGGTTTCCCATCCTCCCATCTATTTGATAATCACGAGGTATGATGTATGTGTTATGTGTATGTACTGTTAGAACAGTACTTGACCTCTGGAGGGTTTTAGTTAAAATTAATAGTTTCATAGAATCATAGAAGTGGGAAAAAAACCCTTTAAGATTATTCAGTCTAATCATAAACCTAACGCTACCAAGTCCACCACTAAACCATGTCCCTAAACTCCATGTCTACACTCTACACATCTTTTTAATCCTTCCAGGGATGGTGACACCACAACTTCCCCGGACAAGCTGTTCCATTTGTTAACAATCCTTTCAGTGAAGAATATTTTCCTCATGTCCAATCTAAACCTCACCTGGTGCAACTTGAGGCTGTTTCCTCTTGTCCTATCACTTGTTCCTTGGGAGAAGAGACCGATCCCCACTGCACTACAACGTGCTGTCAGGGAGTTGTCGAGGTCAAGAAGGTCTCCCCTGAGCCTCCTTTTCTTCAGGCTGAACAACTCCAGATCCCTCATCTGCCCCTCACAAGACTTGTGATCTAGACCCTTCTCCAGTTTTGTTGCTATTCTTTGGATGTGCTCCAGTATTTCCATGTCCTTGTAGCGAAAGGCCCAAAACTGAACCCAGTATTCAAGGTGTGGTCTCACCAGTGCCAAGTACAGGGGGACAATCACTTCCCTAGTTCTGCTGGACACACTATTTCTGATCCAAGACAGGATGCTGGTGGCTTTCTTGGCCACCTGGGCACGCACACTGGCTCATCTTATCTGGCTGTTGACCAACATCCCCAGGTCCTTTTCCACCAGCCACTATTCTCCAAGCCTGTAGCTTTGCAAGGGATTGTTGTGACCCAACTGCAAGACCTGGCAATTGGCCTCAGTCACTTTCTATCAGAGCTTGGACACATAAGTTTTTAAAATGAGAAAGAGATTCTCAATAATCAGTTCAGGTGCTGTCTATCGGTGTCTAAAATGAGGTGAAATCAATTGACTTAGATGGCTCCCAGAATATGTATGTTGAAATGAAAGCACAAAAGTGATGGTTGTGCAATACCTCATATGTGCATTATCAGAATTAGATTCATTGCAGACAGTTATCATTAGCACTGTGTCATAGACTTAAAAGTACAGCACAATATGGTACCACCTGTACTTTATGGTGGGACCTGGTTAACACAGGGAAGCAAGACCTCTAGAAGAAGTGAATAAAGCTTTTGGGAAGGAAGGAAAGACAGATAAGGCCTTTAGAAAGGAAAAGGTAACCCTTTATCTCTGGTACCCAAACTTAGGTAGATAAGGTCTCCTTCAGGAGGCTTTCAAAGGCACCTTCCTCTTTCCAGTGACCATAAAGGAAAGCTCAATGACTTTCTAAGACAGAATGCTTAGCTTTCACATAATTCCATTTAGTTAGATGAAACCCACTCTTAGGTGAGCGCCTAGAGTTAAGGTACCTCCAAAGCATGATTCAGACTATTGTACAGGTAGGCTTCTGGTTTAGCACTTCTGAACTGGTCTCTCTGGTGACCGTCTACTCCAATTTTCTTATTTTTTTATAGAGGCAGGCCAGAGAGATCAGGAACCCAGTAGAAGTCCTCAAGTTGGATGTTGTGGGAATAATCACTTCTCCATTCTCATCACCTCTTTTTGACACCTCAACCTTCATTTTTCTGAACTTTTTTCCCATATCATCTTTTCTGCTCTGTGGCACACCTTTGTCTGCCTTTACCCCCCTGGGTAATTTCTTTTCAGGTGAACACTCCTTCAGTTGTACGTTATGTTTCTAATAAAAATCCGAGTTGTTCTTAGTATGTATTTTTCAAAAGAATCTCTGCATCCTGAATTGATGGGTTTCATGTTTTTACAACTGACATACATTAGAGATGGGTAAGCACTGTCTCTAATTCATGACAGTTGTAAATTTTCTTTTTATCTTCCCTCTAAGTTCTGCCTTGAGAATGCAGATGGCCAACTCTAAAACATCCTATCAAAATTTAACATGCAGGATGTTCTTTTTCTCTTAAGCTGAAGTAAATATTACAACATTTTCCATCCTTAAAAAAAAAAAAAAAAAATCACCACAAATGACAACACTGCTTCCCCCAACCAATCAGAAAAAGAACTTAACACAGCATATCATAAATTCTAAGGAATGGCTATAATTTGTTATAATGAATTAGATTAAGCAGACCTTATGAGTATTTTCTGAAGGGGACATGCTGTGTCTGAGGAAAATAGAAACAACTTTGACAGCAGCTTCAGCTCATAGTCACTGATGCTGAATTGTAAACTAGTGTACTAAGCTCTTAATAGAAATGTGGTAATATCTGAGTTGAGGAAAGAACAGAAACTGTTCAGACTCAGTTGAACTCAACTTGTTTGGGATAACTCAATGACTATGGCAGAACTTCCAGCTAAGCCAAGAAATTTTTTCCCTACCTCTGCAGTCCTTCTCTTGTTTCTGTGTTCCATCTAGTGAGTCAGGGGTGAGCTGAAGTATTTGATATTTCTTCAGCAGCACTAGAGACATGTCCCTTGTTGCATTGCAGGTGCTCTCTAAGATGAAATCATAGGCAGCAGGGTCAACACCTGAGCTCTGCAGCAACTTCTCCTGAGACCTCTGTGACCAAGCTGAAGTGGGAGATAGAGACTTTACATCTAGTCTCAAAATACAACTTGTCTCTTCATCCTTGAATGGATCTCCAGGAACTTCAAACTTCTGAACTACCAAACAATGGGACAATTAACTCCACTAGTGAAAAGCATTATTGTGTCAAACTGCCAAATTCCATAAAACATTTGGTTGGAAGGTCCTGTGGGGCATAAGAATAAAGAAGGACATTTAAGGAGCAAAGCCCCCAGTGTGTCCTTGTGGGTAAATAGTCTGCCAAAGTGGTTTAAAACTTTAAATGTGACCTGGAACAATCCACAGCTCCATCATCTGAATGAAGGAAAGAGAGAATTAGAAATTACATGATTGTTTCCTCTGTGGAAAGAGAAATAATGATTTCATATTTCTGCAATTTAAGTCTATAGGCTCAATGCCCTTTGTTCACTCTGGGCCATCATTCCATTGCCCCCAAATGCTGCTCCCTGCTGAGAAAAAGCTGCGTATGCCATGCAGGTAGCAGTCCGAGCTGCATGTGGGAGAAGGTTTCTTGACCCTTTGGTCACTCTATGCTGACTTACAGCTCTTCATTCCCCAACCAGCATGGGGAAATGTGCCCTTCTGATTTCCCTCTGGACATTTGCCTTCCTCTGTGATATGCCACTTGCCCTTCTGGACACTTGGCAGACATAAGGGATCCTGGTTCCTCATTAGTACCTTCTGAGGCTGAGAAGATGACAGGCGCATTGAGATAAGAAAATTAATGAAGACCAAAGGCCAGTATATTCTTCTGCAGCCTGCCCATCGCTGGTCAGGAATCTGCCTATCAGCAGTCCATGAGAAGACAAGGAGACCCTTGGACTCAGAGTCAGGCTGTCTGAATGCAAGTGTCTTTCAGGCGTACAAGCCATTATGAGCTTTTTGCTTGGTTTTGTCCTAGGTTCCACTTGGATATAGTCAGTTTTCACAAGAAGCTGGGAGGGGGTACAGCCAAAATAGTTGAAAAGAACTAGCCAAGGGTATATTCATACCATACTGACATCATGCTTAGTATATAAGAGGGGAGCTGGCTGAGGGAAGCACACAGGTGGGCCGTGGGTAGACAGCAAGTTCTGGGCAGGAAGAAGTTGCATTGTGTATCACTCTCTTTGTATATTATTTCCTCAGTATTATGGTTATTACTGTTATTCTCTCTTTCTGTTGTTTTATTAAACTGTCCTTATCTCAAGCCATGAGGTTTTACCATTTTCTCCCAGTTCACCTCTCCATCCTACCAGGTGAAGTCAGGGAGCGAGCGGGTGTCCATGTGGTACTTTGTTGCTGGCTGGGCCTAAACCATAACAGGTTTGTTTTGTTTGTCTTAGGCACATTTCCTCAATTACAACTTAGAAGCCATTGGATTGACTTCTCTTCATGCAAACACACCTGTCTTCCCTGATCTTACCTCTTCTGTCTCAGCTTCTGTTCTCCTCATTATCAGGGGAGAAAGTACGACTAAAGCATGCCAACACATCTAATTCCCCTTCTCCCTTCACGGTAGTGCATAGGTCAAGCTGTTCTTGAGCAACAACATGAAGCAAGGCACTGGGTAGGGCTACAAATATCAGGCAAGAGACAGAATTATTTCCTTTTCCCCACTATTACCAGAAGAGCTGGTACTTCTCTGGTCTTCTTTCTTCAGTGTTGGCACCTGAGTTGTTTGCCTCTGTCTCCAAACTATGGATCATCTGTGCAATTTCCGAAGAGACTTCTACAAAGGAGACTAACTGCCTTCCCTTGTGCTTTTTGAGTCCTGGAAGAAGCCAGTAGTACCAGGCTCTGTTCCTGGCCTGAAACTGTTCATGTAGAAATGAACTTGGCCTGGATTGAAGTGTGAGTTTGCACTGCCAGCATGGCCAGGAATGTGAGAAATGTGTGTTTCCTGTGGCCTTATCTCCTGGTGAAGCATTTAGTTATCACAGCACCTTGGACACCAATACTGTGCTGTTAACAGAGACAGGAAATGGTCAAGACTGTCTCTCTTTCTTTTTGAAACCAGGTCATCTTGAAATTGAACACAGAAACCTTCCTCCAGATCAACAATCCAGGTGTGGACCTCTGATCTTCAGGGAATTCTTGACAAGGCTGGAGAGCAAACACTGCAATTTCTGCCCTGAACTTTTTCCAGAAAGCACTTGGGTTAGCTGAAAGATCTGTAATGTCTCTAGTGAATTTTGGATGTAGTTTTTCCAGAGGGTTTCTTCTCTGACTAACAAGCTTTTCTTTGCAGATGAGTCAACACTCTAGGGTGTCCCATGGAGTGTCTCCTCCCATGGGATTAGTCCCCAGAGATTGTCAACAACAGTTGAAATCACTGCTTGGTACAGTTCAGTCTTTATCTGTGTCTATCTTTATGAAAGTCAAGACTGACCATAAGGTAGTTCAGTCTATAAGTATTTCAATCCAATATGATCTTGCAGTCCATGTTAAGGGTTTAGTTAAGAATCAAACTACAGAGTAAAGGATGATTAAATTCACTAGGTAACTATTTTCCTGATGCTGTCATTAGTTATGTCTCAACCTGAGAAACTTAAGTTACTGAGGTATCCAGTCTGGGATAAGGACTTGAATGCAGATTAAAACCTAATACTACCTCATCTGTTCACAGCTTGGAAAAAAGCTCTGTAAAAAACTGGGCACATACTAAATGTTATATATATTGGTTGATATGTAAGTAACTAGATACTACTGCCATGTGCATCAGCCTTACTACATATATGGGAAACTGTGGTTATTCTTCTTAACTCCATAAGAATACTCTTAGCATTACTCTCATTGCTATTAGTCAGTTTCTAGCAACAGATTATTCTTTCCAGTTTCCATTCTTGAGGTAGGAATTAGATCTTTACTCACACTACATAACACGAAATTATAATATTACTAGTGGAACTGTATGCAAATTTGTACTTCTCTGAAGGCATTTTGAGAGAGTTCTTCTGTGTAGCCTTGTATGTGTATGTTCAGGAACATGCCAATGAGTATTTACATTTTTATAAAAAAAAAAGCTGTGCATTAATGAGTAGAATTTTCAATACAATAATTGCTGTTGATTATTTATACAATTTCTTATATTTCTTTCAATTAAGAACAGGTCTTTGAGGATGGGATGTGTCTGAGTTAATTTGCTATATATGTGTAAGTTTATGTGTACCTGTTTACTACAGATTAGTATAAGTGGTATCTTTACAGATTTATGTACTTATAGTGTTAGTATGGAGAGTGGTTGCCTACTGTAGTATTTGAAATTTATTCTGTAATTGTCTATGTGAAGTTCATGAAATACATGTTAAAACTTAGATTTCAGGAGGGAGGGGGGGAAGGAGAACAAACTGTTAAGAGGCTTTGACGTTGTTCCCAAAGATTTAATTGTGAATCATATTCTTTATAGGTAGTGCTTTCACCACTGAAATTTAACATATTCTGATATTATTTCCTTAGCAGACAAATCCTATCTCTTTCCAAGAGATGACAAATGTTACATCAGTACTGGAATTCAGGCTACTGGGCTTCAGTAGCAACCCACACAGCCAGATCCTCCTGTTTACAGTGTTTTTGGTTATTTATACTCTCACCATCCTAGGAAACACCATTATTATTTTGGTGGTGACACTGGAGCCACAACTTCATTCACCTATGTACAAATTTCTCAAGAATCTCTCTTACCTAGAGATCTGTTACACCACCACAGTTGTACCCAAGATGCTGGCCAATCTACTGGCAAAGAGGAAGAGCATCTCTTTCTCAGGATGCATTGCACAGCTTTACTGCTTCATTTCCCTGGGAGCCACTGAGTGCTACCTCTTGACAGTGATGGCATATGACCGATTCCTTGCGGTCTGTGAACCCCTGCGCTATGGTGTGGCCATGACTTTTGAGTCTTATACCCGTCTGGCTGTAGGATCTTGGGTCACTGGTGTTTTCACTGGTTTTCTGCCATGTCTGATGGTCTCCAGATTGAATTTCTGCAATTACAACCTCATTGATCACTTCTTCTGTGATATCTCTCCATTGTTGAAGCTCTCATGCTCAGACACTGCTGTCACAGAAGCTGTCATCTTCATCATCTCTTTCCTGGTCCTTTCCAGCTGCTTTCTGTTGACTCTTTTCTCGTACCTACTTATAATTCTCAATATCCTGAAGATACCCTCTGCTTCTGGAAAAAGAACTACCTTCTCCACCTGCAGCTCACACCTCATGGTAGTGACTGTATACTATGGTACAATGATTTCCACATATGTTCGTCCGACCTACAACCTGTCATCAGATATCAATAAGGCTGTATCTGTGCTCTACACAGTGGTCACACCCCTTCTCAACCCAATAATCTACAGTTTGAGAAACAAGGCATTCAAGAAGGCCTTGGAAAAAATAGCCCTCAGATACCATTGTCTACATTCTTTGTAAGTTGGGAACACTTCAATGCTGACACTTGTTGATATTCAGACTCTCTGTATTCTGACTACAGAACAGGTTGGTATCACGAGCATGAGTATCAGCAACAGTTGTTGCTGCTTTTTATAGAAAAAAATAATTCAAGGCAGTTATTACTGTAAATAGAAATGACTCACAGATTGTGCTTCACTTTTCTCCTTTTCTTCTATTTTCCTCTTTCCCTCTTTCATTTCCCACCATTTAATTTACTTTTTATTACTATTGTAATTACTATCTGAACTGCACTTTTTTCTTGTTAATGCACAGACACAAGTACACGTGAACATTCAAAGGCTGACATATGTGTTCAGATTTACTAATTATTTGTTTTCTTGTTTGTATATTTTTCTCTTGGTTTGCCTGGTCAGGTTTTTTTAATTCACCAATTCAGAATAAATGTCATTCTGTTTTTCTTATGCTTAATTTGGGGCATGTGAAACCAATCTCTTGACATAAAGTTAGAAAAAGCATATTGCTTTTTATGAGGAAAAGGTATCCCAGAAACACTTTTCTATTGTTACTTTACAATAATATAACCCTATGAGAAGTTATTGTGATATGTCTGTATTTATTAAGTGTACTGTTCCTTTCTCTTCATCTTTAGGCAGCATTTCAGGTGCTGAGATATCAGCGCATACTCTTACATTACTAGATGTAGAGATTTAGAACATCTGCTGGAGATTGTGAGATATGACAGAAGAAGAGGAGTATGGCAGTGGTTGGGTTGTTGCTGACAGATTTACCATGAAAACAGGGATGTGAAGTACTCTGGACTGCCTGGCATGGAGATTCATCAAATAGTCTACCACCAAAGGCAGTAAGAACAGAAGACAGGCTTTAGCACAAGAATTGGCATGCCAAACAAATGACTTTAGGACATACAAGAAGAGAGTTCTAGATGGTCATGTCTGACAGGTTATCTACAGAGAGGCATTTTTAAGAAACAACTCACTTGGCCTGTTGACACATCTATACCATAGGAGAGATACTTATTACACTGGGAGGGCATGTTTTTCATTTACTGATTGTTGAGAGAATTCTAGACGAGTGTGGATATCTGTATGTATGTATGTATGTAGATGTGACTAAGAAGAAAGCTAGGCAAGTTGCTATGGTCTGTGGCTTCAACCAAAGAACACAACATGCAATCACATTAACCCAGGACAGTTGTCTGATGTTATGCTTCCTGGTCTCCATCTACCTCTCCATCAAAGAATGGTAGGGGTCGGAATGGACCTCTGGAGATCATCACGTCCAACCCCCTGACAAGGCAGATTCAACTAGAGGAGGTTGCACAGGAACAGGTACAGGCAGGTTTTGAATGCCTCCAGAGACGAAGACTCCACCACCTCTCTGGGAAGCCTGTTTTAGTGCTCTGTCACCTTCAAAGTACAGAAGTTCCTCCTCATGTTTACATGGAACTTCCTGTATTCAAGTTTATGTCTGTTAACTTTTGTCCTATCACTGGACACCACTGAAGAAAGACTGGACCCATCCTCCTGACACCCACCCTTTAAGTATTTAAGTTGTTGTTAAGTTGTTGAGTTGTATTCAGCCTGGAGAAAGCTCTGGGGCGACCATATAGTGACCTTCCAGTACCCGAAGGGGACCTACATGAAAGCAGGAGAAGGTCTGTTCAAGAGGGTTTGTAATGATAGGACAAGGAGCAATGGTTTTAAGCTGGGAAAGGATAGGTTTAGACTGGACATTAGAAAAAAGTTCTTTAATATGAGGGTGATAGATCCCTGGAATGGGCTGCCCAGAGGAGGTGGTGGAGGCCCCATCCCTGGAGTCATTCAAGGTCAGGCTTGATGGGGCTCTGAGCAACCTGCCCCAGGTAGAGATGTCCCTGCTTGTGTAGGGAGGTTGTACCAGATGACCTCTAGAGGTTCTTTCCAGACTAAAACATTCTATGATTCTATAATTCTATGATTTAAAAGCATTGATAAGGTCCCCAAAGGATCCATAAGGGGCACAAAACTCCCATAAATCTGGTGCTCTATCTGTCATCCCCATGTGAATGTCTCAGAAACCATAGTGCATTCTGATGTATTACATGTATGTGCATGCTTAATGATGCCTATAGCTTTGGTCTGCTAAACTGCATCCAGAACTACATTCACTGTATTTGAAGATCTTCAATCTACTTCCCGTGAATTCAGGCAATTAAGTCCTTTTCTGTAGGATCAAGCTGCTTTTCTCCTTTTTTTTTTTTTTTTTTTTTTTTTTTCCCCTGCTCCTTATCTCCTTTATTAGATACAAAAGAAGAAACAAGAGAGGTTGAAGCTATATCAGGCTTGGGACTTTGAGAGAGAGAAGGCAGATCTTGACACAAGTCAATTGTGAGAGACATGAAAACTCTCCCCATAAGTGATGTTGCCACTTTTCCTCTGAGGGAGCTTGAAGTGAGACGAGTCACATCCCACTCCTGTACTACATGTGAAATCTGTGCAGGTCTTGTAAGAATGGTTACTGGCACTGGTTGAGTTCTGTCCCATACTGCCTCCCTCAGAATGGCATAAGCACGTGATGAATCCCTGTTATCTTTCTATTGTTCACAGAATATTATCACTCTTTTAGAGATACGTTGGGAAACCCAGTGAAAGAAATCTGATTTGCACATGAATATTCATTCGTGAGAGGACTGAGTGAGAAAATAATATGCGTTTGTCCAAATTCAAGTGGTGATAAGAGACAAATACATTTGCTTTGTTTCACTGAAAAGTTTAGAAATTTGAGAACACCACGAGTCTCCACTGTTTTAGATTAAATGAATCACACTCTTGAAGTACCTCTTCTTCTTATGAACAACAATTTTATTCTAGACAGATAGTTTACCTATAGCTTCCCCAATTCTAGCCAGCCATGCTTGGAGTGCTGTGCAAACTTGGAGCCAGGACCTCCCCCTCCATGGCCAGTCCAGACATACAAGGTCTGGACAAGATACAAACCCTTTGCACTCTACCCTAGCAGCTGACATCAGGCATGCAGGCTGTGACCCAGAGGTGCTGAGAGCTAGTGCTGAGATCTCACCTGTTTCACTCATCTCTGTTCCCCCAGTAGTTGGTACTCTGGGCACAAAGTCTATGTGACCTCAGTACAGTGGGTCCCAAGAGCTATGGCCCCTCCAGCTAAGGACTCTGAGTCCCCACTCATTCCAGTAGCTGACACCATAGGCAAGGGGCAGTGGCATACCCATTCTGATGCATTGGTCACCACAGGATTTAATAAGAGATGAGATAAACTGAAGTGATCAGGTACAGGACTTACTTAGACAAGCATACAGACCAGCAATGGTTTACACATTAATGGTCCCTTTTATACACCTTTCTGTCTATCCCCTTTTAAGTTTGTTCCTGATGTGTTTGTTCTCTGTACATTCCTTAATGTATATTCATACATCCTCCACCCCTCCACACACCCCCTTTAAATACCCCAAATCCTTATGTTCCTCTTGTTTCTTTGACCTTATCAGTTACAAAGTCCAAGTGGTCCTCTCCAAAGGTTTGCCTGGAGTTTATTAATGGTCCATCAACTATTAATTAGACTTCTGTTCTTTGACATTGTCTCCCTTACCTGTTGTCTATGTTTGTATCACTGTTCTTTTTTGGTTTCTCCCTTTACTTAACATCCCCTTTGGCATTCAAAAGGTCTTTCACTGGACATCCATAGATGTCCACATACCCTTATTATAACTTCTCTAACTACAGTCGAATCTCATCACTATACAGAATTTATGAATGGTAACATTTGTCTCCAGTAGTCAGAGAGCTTTTGGATTTTTCCTTTCCTTTTAAGCACAATGATAACAATAGTTTTCAGGACTTTTCAGTAAAAGAAAAATAGTGACATATCTCCATTTTATAGTGGCAATTGCTGTTTTTCTACTCCAATACAGCAGCTGGTAGATGAATTGTCTCATCTACACATTCATAACTCAGAAATACATCTCTAAGACAGCCCCTGCCTTCCTCTTTTACCAGAGACAACTAGCTCCAAATCTTAAATTATCCCATCTGAAAAGAAGTGCTAATAAATGATTAATCACTTTCAGGAAGCCTTTTTATAAAAAAGGAATCTAGATGGCTGGCTTAGAAATTGGATGTGTCTACATTAATACATAACTTCACCCTGAGGTTTCACTGAGGTTAC
The DNA here is from genome assembly GCA_024605025.1 of Megaceryle maxima. Lineage (NCBI taxonomy): Eukaryota > Metazoa > Chordata > Aves > Coraciiformes > Cerylidae > Megaceryle > Megaceryle maxima. The sequence continues at coordinate 18,877 of JANHGN010013373.1, forward strand.
TGTATTCTAGTCATTCAAATCACACAAATGCCAGTTCACTCTTGGTTCCCCTGTTAGATAGAAAGAATGAAATGTTAACACCTGAAATGAAATCTGGCTCACTTAAAGAACTGGGTTTGAGTTTGCAAAGTGGATGAGACCATGACAGATTTTGTTCTTTCTCACTAAGAACAGTCTTCCTTGACTACTTCATCAGTCATTTACCCTCTAACACAACCTCCTGCCATAGCCTTGGGAATGACACACATAACCTCAGCATCATTTTATATGTAAAAACATTACTTTGAAGGGCTGCAGTCTACCATTCATTTTATTTTAGTAATTCTGAAGGAAAATTAGGACATAGCAGAAGTATTATGTCTGAGAAACAGAAATATCACAAAGGACCTAAATGACATTGTGAACACAACGTTTGGTGGTTAGCCACAAGCATGGGTAGACAAAAATGACACCAGGACTGGAAGCAAGGGGTCATGCCCCGAAGCAAATGCCTTTAGTTGTGTAGGATCTGTTAACTTCTGCATCAGGACTAATCACCAAGAGAAGCAGTCACTTCTTAGTCATTACTAACTTCATTGTGATGCAGAGGTCCAAAACAGGTAAAATAATTTAATTACCTTACAGAAGTTACTGATTCTTTATTTTGATTATAACAGAAGTCCCAGTGTCTGACACTGTTATCAAGATGATCTGAGATTTTACTGGTTAAGTTGTCATTGTCACTGAGGAAGATAGATCTTTCTGAGCTTGACACATCTGGGAAGGTGAGGTGAAATGTGACTGAGATGAAATGAGGACAGGTGTTCTTATCCTTCACTGACTATAGGAGGGATCTGAAGCGTTGATCTGAGACTACACCTCTGTCTCATAAGTAACTGATGTTAGGCAAAAGGTATCTTCTCCTGGGTGATACATAGGAATAATATATTGTACATTTGTTTACGTGATAGTTCATGCTGAAAGGCACCTCAGAAGCTCTCTAGTCCAAAATCACACTAGAAGTACCTGATCACCTAGGAGATCAGACCAGATTGCTCAGAGGTTTATCCAGTCTAGTCTTCAGAAAATCCCAGGGTGGAAGCAACTATTCTAATGAACCTGTGATGGACTGTCCTCATCATGAAAAAGTTTTTCCTTATAGCCGGCCTGAACCACTTTTCTTCAGCTTACACCTGTTGTGCCTCATCCATTACAAAGAACCTAGCCCCATGACCTTAATGACTTCTTTTTACATGTTGGACACTGCTACTAGGTCCCCCGACTCCTCTTCTTCTTCAGGCTGTATAAGATCAGCTCCCTCAGCCTTTCCACTAAGGGCAAGAGCTCCAGCCCCAGGGCAATCTTGCTGGCCTTCTACTGAACTCTCCACTTCACTAATGTCTTGTACTAGGGACTTAAAACTGGACACAATATTCTAGTTAGGATCTAATGAATAGACCACTATTAGAGTGGGAAATTTTTTTCCCTTTATCTACTGATTGTGCTCTGCTAACACAGCCATGGTGATCTTGAGCTTCTTTGTTGCCAGGGCAAAATACTGGCTCATGATCAGCTTGATACTACCAGGAATTTCAAGGCATTTATTTCATTTAAGATGTTCTGCAGCCACTCGTCTCCAACATATATCAATGCAAGGGTGAGACATTGCTCCAGCTTGCATAGATCTTAGTGACTGACAGTCCTCTTGTTGTGGTTTAACCCTGGGAGGCAGCTCAGCCCCACACAGCCACTTGCTCACTCCTTGCTGGTGGGATGGGGGAGAAAATTGGTAGGGTAGAAGTGCAAAAACTTGTGGATTGAGGTAAAGACAGTTTAGTAGGGAAAGCAAAAGCTGTGTACACAAGCAAAGCAAAATAAGGAATTTACTCACTACTACACATTGTCAGGAAGATGTTTAGTCATTTCTAGGAAATCAGGGTGTCTTGGTTTGAGTGAAAACAGAACTAATTCTGTTCAGTGATTTTACTTTTCAGTTCAGCACTTGTAACTAACCGCACTTTCTGAAGTTAGCAGCCTGTTTTCCCAGACAGTGTCTGCTGCCAGCAGTGAGAACACCCCATG
>JANHGN010013374.1:0-14041 GCA_024605025.1 Megaceryle maxima
CCGCCGCGCCGCCGCCGCCCCGAGCCCCCCGGGGGAAGCGCACGGGGCGGCCGCGGGGCCCCCGCAGCCCGGCGGCCCGGCGGTGCGTGAGGGGAGGGGAGGATCGGGGCGAGGATCGGGGGCCCGGCGGGGGAGGTGCGGTGACGGCCGCCTGTTCCCTCGCAGGCCACCCTCCCGGCCCCGGAGGCAGCGGGCGACGGCGGGCGGGGGGACAGCGACGCTGAGCCCCTTCCCGAGAAAAAGGCCCTGCGGAGCAAAAAGAATGTGCCCCTGGGGAAGGCGCCCGGCAGCGCGGGGGCGGCAGGGACGCCAGGGAGCAGAAAAGGTACAGCGGTGCCGGTTGAGTGCCCCACATGTCATAAAACCTTCCTCAGCAAATATTACCTTAAAGTGCACAACAGGTAAACGCTCCGACTTCTCCTTCCCGCCGTTCACGTGCCGGAATCGCGCTGCGCCGCCCTGGGGGCTCTGCCCCCTCCCTCGGGAGGGGTGGCTGCTCCTGCTCACAAGTCTCAGCACTTCCGTGTCCCCTGGGGTGGAAAGGGGGGGTCCCTCCCGTTCCCCCCCTGGCGGGGTTGCTTTGGGCTGGGGGGGGTTACACATTTCTGCAGTGCTTCCCAGAGCTGTAGTGACGGTCCCAGGTTCTGCTGTCGGGGGCTGGAGCTGCCCAGCTCAGAGGAGGTGCTGAGGGGCTCTTCCAGCTGCAGGTGGACGATGGCAAATTGTTCTCCTGGGCTTGGGGAAATCAAGAGGAGCTGTGGCAGGGTTTGGCTGGGTCGGGGGGAGCTGCTGCTGCGGGCAGGCACCACGAGGAGCTCCAGGGTTGATAACTGAGCGAAGCGAGCGGCCGCAGCAGGGGCATGAGCTCCAGCTTTGCTCACGAGCACGGGACGAGCCTTCGCCCTGTGGAACAGGCTCTGTGGAGTCCGGCGGGCGCCAGCAGGTGCTAATGGCTCTGACGCGCTCCAAGGGGATCAGCAAGGCTGCCGTGAATGCAGCTTTTGGGCGAACGTTGGTGCTGGGAGGGTGCGAAAGCTGCATTTCTTCCCTCTCCCTTCCCCATGCCCTCCCCAGGCCTTCGTCCCTGCTGTGGGGCTGGCAGTGACGGGTACTCCCCGTTTGTGTCCCCCCCAGGAAACACACTGGAGAAAAGCCATTTGAATGTTCCAAATGCGGCAAATGCTACTTCAGGAAAGAGAATCTCCTGGAGCATGAAGCCAGGAACTGCATGAGCCGCTCCGAGCAGGTAGGCCCGGGAAGCTGCTGCTGCTTGGGAGAGCAGGAACCACTCTGCAGGGCTGGGATGAGAGCCTGGGCTGCCCCACCCCCACACGACACAGACCACAGCCAGGACCCCAAACCTGCTGCTGACCAGGATGGCAGCGGCTTGGGCCTGGTTTACCAGAGACCTCTCACTTGGTCTCTTGTTCCAAACACCCGAGGATGTTCTTTGTGCTGTAAAAGACTGAGGTGGCTATGGGTGAAACGTGAGAGCTGGGTCCTGGCGCTGGTCCATGCCACAGGCCGTGCATTGGACTCTTGGTGCTGGGGCTGCCAATGCCGTCCCCATCTCCTGCAGGTTTTCACGTGCTCGGTCTGCCAGGAGGCGTTCAAGAGGCGCATGGAGCTGCGGCTGCATATGGTGTCACACACAGGGGAGATGCCATACAAGGTACAGCTGCACCTGCACCTGCATATGGCTGACAGGCGCTGGCGTGAAGGTAGAGGGGCAAGCCCGGCTGTTTTGGGGCAGCCTGGCCCTGCCAAGCACACCAGCTCCCGTCCCCAGTCTGGGGCAGCCCCTGGGGTGCTGTTCCTCATCTCTGCACCGCGAGGTGTTCCAGGGAGGCACCAAATCCAGGCGCTTTCTGCCGCCTCCCCAGAGGTTCTGTGCCAGAGCAGCGCTCCCCTGCCCGCTGCGGCCACTGCTCCCCTTGCGCTGAAGTTGCTGTTTGGGGCGGCTGGGAGCTGACCCTTCTCTCCTGCAGTGCTCCTCCTGTGCCCAGCAGTTCATGCAGAAGAAGGACCTGCAGAGCCACATGATCAAGCTGCACGGCGCGCCAAAACCCCACGCGGTGAGGGGGAGGGGTGGGGGGTCGGGGGGAGTTACCCTGCGTGAGGCCTGGCCTGGGGAGCGGCGCCCACTGTCCTGCACAGTGAGGGGGGGTACCGAGCTGCCGGAAAGGGGCTTTGGGGTACAGATGCAGCCCTTGTCATTCTCGTGGCTGACAGAGCCAAGTGCTGACCAGCATCTCACGTGGTGTGTTGGAGGTGTGGGGGCCCCAAAGTGGCAGGGGCAGGCGGAGGGGGGTTGTGGGCAGCGGGTGGGGCTGTGCGGGTGCAGCCCCCTGACCCTGTGCTCTCCTGTGGCCTTGCAGTGCTCAACCTGCTCCAAGTGCTTTCTGTCTCGGACAGAGCTGCGCCTGCACGAGGCTTTCAAGCACCGGGGAGAGAAGCTGTTTGTCTGCGAGGAGTGCGGGCACAGGGCCTCCAGCCGCAACGGCCTGCAGATGCACATCAAGGCCAAGCACAGGTACGATGCAACCCGCACCGCCCCCCACATCACCCCGGCTGCCCCAGGGGCCTGCTGGCAGTGCTGGGGACAGGAGATGGCTGCAGGGTGGCAAGCACCCAGTTCTGGAGGTTGTGCCAGAGGCCTGGCAGGGGCCCAGCGGGCGTTCTGCTCCCCTCCATTCCCAAGGGCTGGTGGAACTTTCTCTCTGCATGTGGCCCCAGAACGCAGGCAATGGCTGAAGCTCATCAGCCCCGCTAACTGGCATCCTTGGAGCGATGACCACATGGCAGCGGCTCCTCTCCACACTCGTCCTTCACATTCTGTTCCCTGGGCCAGTTGTAACACCCAAGGCACATGAGACTCCAGCCTGGGAGCCTGTGGCTGCAAGACAGCATGTGCAGGCCCCTAGAGTCCTTGTTTGAGCTGGGTTGGAGCAAGATTTAATTGCAAGACCTTTAGGTGAGGAGCAGCAGCTCACCCGCAGGGCTGACGCTGGTAACGTTCCACTGCCTGCAGGAACGAGCGGCCCTACGTCTGCGAGTTCTGCCACCACGCCTTCACCCAGAAAGCCAACCTCAACATGCACCTGCGCACGCACACCGGAGAGAAGCCCTTCCAGTGCCACCTCTGCGGCAAGACCTTCAGGACACAAGGTACCCCTGGGTTCGTGGCTGGGACGGGTAGTGTCGAGCTCTGTGCTGCAGCACTGGGGACCTCTGGAAAGCAGCTCCCGTGAGCGTGCCAGTGCTAAGGAGAGCACGTTCCTGTGATCTCCGTTACCCTTGCGGCATAAAAGGGGAAGAGGTTTATGCATTTTCCCCAGTAAGTTCCAGCAGCAGACAAGGAGCAGGGGGCTGCTGCTTGTGCTGTTCCAAACCTTCCTAACCAGCCTGGCACAGACTGACTGTATCGCGTGCGTGCCCTCTGGCGTGGTGCAGCTTGTACCTGTGCGACTGACCTGTGGCTCCCTGTCTCCCCCTGCTGCCGCCAGCGAGCCTGGACAAGCACAACCGGACGCACACCGGGGAGCGGCCCTTCGGCTGCGAGTTCTGCGAGCAGCGCTTCACGGAGAAGGGGCCGCTGCTGCGGCACATCGCCAGCCGGCACCAGGAGGGGCGGCCCCACTTCTGCCAGATCTGTGGGAAGACCTTCAAAGGTAACGGCCACGGCGCTGCGCGGCCCTTCAGCAACCGCCCATATCCGACAGCACGGGGCGGTGGCGCTGCGGTGCCGGCATATGGCGCGGTGCTGCCGCCCATGAGCTCTCACTTCCCTTGGCAGCTGTGGAACAGCTGCGTGTCCACGTCCGCCGGCACAAGGGCGTGAGGAAGTTTGAGTGCACCGAGTGCGGCTACAAGTTCACACGGCAGGTGAGGCCTCCCCTGGCTCCAGGGACCCTGTGGAGCACCCTGTGCCCGGGGAACCGGCCCTCACCGGCCCCGTGCCAGCCTCTCCCCTTCGCAGGCTCACCTGAGGCGCCACATGGAGATTCACGACCGGGTGGAGAATTACAACCCGCGGCAGCGGAAGCTGCGGAACCTGGTCATCGAGGATGAGAAGGCCGTGGTGGTGGCACTGCAGCCGCCCCCGGAGCTGGAGGTGGGCTCGGCCGAGGCAATTGTGGAGTCTCTGTCCCGTGGCTCCCTGACCGAGGAGATCCCAGTGAGGAGACTCTGCTCCAACGAGAGCTTCTCTACGGCCGACGTGATCGAGCAGTCACTAATTATAACGACAACGATTCCTGCAGACTGTGAGACATAGCGCGGCCTTCCTGCAGACACAGTAGGCGCTGGGCCAGAGCCGCTCTGCCGCGCTCGGCCTGTTTGAGTCGCGCACCTGCCCCTGCCCCTTCCCCTTCTCCCCACAGAGCTCCCACCCCAGGCTGCAGGGAGGTGACGTTACACTGCAGTTAGCTGGGTCTCGAATGAAGAGACAAACATGAGCCTGGGAATGGCTCCTAAATAAATGTACATGTGGTGTCTGAGGCGGGACTGAGTTACTCCATGTGTCATGCTGGGAACCAGTTTAACACGGGCTCACATGTGGCTGAGGTTCAGCTGCTGCTCAGCTCCCATCCTTCCACCGCTCCCGCCCTGGCGGTTCTGCCTTTGAGTCCAAGTGCTTGCAGGTAAAACTCACCTCTCCCCAGAGACAGCGGCTCTGTCCCTTCCTTCCTTTCCTTGCCCAGAGGATCATTACGTTGGTGCCTTATTTCCACTGTTTTGTCAAGCTTCTGCCAATCGCCATTTCTTTACCACATTAAAGGTGGGGGACAACCTCCATCTTCTCACCACTGAAATAATTCAGCTGTTACTGAAATCAAAACACGCTCTCTCAAGAAGTCGGACAATGCTCTAAGCTCTTGGGTTTAGGTGTGGGGCTTTGTGTTTGTCTGAAATAACCCGATCCAGGTGCTGGGGAACCATTTCCCAAGCATCCCTGGGGTAGGGGAAGGTCACTGAGCATACCCACGTGCCCCAGAACCGCAGCCGTGCTCTCTGCTCCCCTCTTTTACTCACCAAGAAGGCAGAAAGTCTCTGGTTCAAGTGAACCTCAGGCCTGGAACAAGAAATGCTGCAGCAAAAACTCACTCCTGTGATCCTCCCCTCAGAGATGACACAGAGTGATTTATGTAACATGTTTTATTTAACTTGACTGCTGCAAGTAAATTGAAAAACAAACTATGAGAATAAAAATACATTATCTGTAAATGTCCAATGCCTTTGTTTCAAAGGATGGTACTTAACTGTACGTGGAGATTGGACACAATGAATTTTAGAAAAAATAAATACAGATCAGCAACTGTTCAGTGGGGTGAGGAACTGGGGGGGGTGGGTCCAGCAGCGAGTGCTACCAATGACACAGAGCCTGTGAAGGCTACTTATAGCTCAGCATAAACACCTCAATCTGCAACGTGTGTTCAGCTGCGCAGTGTGTGCCGAACTTCCCTGGGCACGCCGTGGCTCTGGGCTGCTTTGGTCTGGCGTGTCAACAATGTGGCCATTACTGCCAGAACCAAAGGAGCCGCCCTGAGTCACGGCCCTCCGAGCACCCCCTCGCCCAGCTCCTCCACACCCCAGCCCACAGCAGCGCAGGGGAGGGTCTGAACCCAGGGGCCGGGCGAGGCCCCTCTGCCGGGGCGCAGCAGTTTCAAGGCACTGTCAGTTCCAGACTTGGAGAATAGCTGGGGCTTCACGCGCAGTGTCCCCCAGTCCCAGCGCTGAGGAATGCAGCACCAAATCGCATCCCACAGCAGAACAGATCTTCCTAAAGCTGCGAAGGCATGGAGCTGGGGCTCTGGGGGAGCCAAGAGGTGCTGCCATCAAGCAGATGGGCTTGCCATCTCTGAAATTAGTTTAAATGCAAAGTTTTTTTCCTATTGGTTGAAAACAAAAGATGGAAAAAACCAAACATCTGCCACCAACCCTTCAGCCCTTGTCACACTTTAGCTTTCCCAAAGGTGTGCTGCTTATTTTTGGGCAAAGCCACAGCCGCAGCTGTTTGTGTGTTCAGGAAACACTCCATGAAAGACCACAGCTTCTCCTCAGCTAAGACAGGCAGAGGAAACAGCCCGAGCATGCCAGGTTACTTGGGCAAGTATAAAGGCAAATCTGACACAGGCCATAAAAACAATGAACCCAAAAAAGAAAAACCTAAAATAGCTATTTTAAATCTGCATCACAGTCTCTCTCCTCCGCCAAAACACCTCGGTGGCATTTTGCAAACCAGAGGCGTGACAGGCATGAGACACCCCCCCCCGCCCCCAAAGGCCCCATGGGGTCCTTCACACACCTCGGCAATTCCGCCAGCCTGCGGCGAGCCCCCGAGGAAGCTGCGCTCATCGTTCCCAGGAAGTTTCTACACGATGCTGACTTAGCTCCCTTCAATCGGCGAAGGGATAAACACTCGCCTGTGCTGCGTGGGGCTGATCTGCCCAGCCCAGCACGCAGCCGACAGCCCGTTACGGGGGAGATGGCAGCAAACGGCCTTGCAGTGAGCAGCAGCTGTTCTGGGCAGTTGGGCCCCCTTGTCAGTGAGCCTGGTCACACCAGGACTGGATGAACAGGAGGCTCATCCCCAAGGGCAGCAGCCATCAGCCCCAGGAGCTGCTCCTCAGGGCACTCACTTCTCCCTTCTCCTTAAAGGGGGGCCCAGTTGGGGCAATCAGAAATTAAAACAACTGAGATGTAAGAATGCCATTAAAGGATAAATAAGGGTGTTTCTTAGAAGGAAAAAGTGCTCTGCTAGGAAGGGCTGGAAAACAAAACACCCGCAGAAGATTAAATGCTGCAACTTAAACCCACCAAAACAAAGAACTGAAGTTCAGGCAAAGGGAAAGGTGAAGCTGCAGAACCCAGCCTTGGGGAGGCCCCTGCTACAGGACATCTGCTCCATCCAAAGGCATGAAGGGGAACCAAGGGCCACAGCGACAGGGCAGGAATGGCCATGCTCTCACACTAACCTCTTGCCCTCACAGAGCTCCAGCTCTCGGGAAAGACCTTTTCCCCTATGTGCAGGGGAGGTCTGTCACCCTCCAAGGCACAGAATGCAGGCGGGCTCCAGGCCACCGTCCCACCAGACAGAGCCCTCCCAAAAAAAGAAACTGAAGAAAGGAGTTTGGTGGCAAGCGAAGCATTACAGGGCAAGGGAGCTCCCAGTGAAAGGGTCTGACCCGAAGCCGTAAGCCGTGGTGACGTTCATCGCTCGCTCCCCTCAGAGTTCACCTCTGGGGTCTGCTCTGCGGGCAGCGTGGTGCCAAGGGAAGTGGCAGCGGGGACCTCACCGGCTGCCTTTCTGCAGCAGTGCTGCAAACATTCAGAGTTTTCACTCCCTCTGTGATCAGTACATTTGTGTTTCCAAGCACTGTTTTGCCTCTGCCTTCTCTCAAAGCAACGCTGGCTCTGGATAACGAACTCACACCGAGCCAGGGGACAGTGCCCCCCTGCTAACGAAGCTCATTGAGGTTCTGGTCGTGCAGGTTTTGGCGCTGCCTGTTCAAATTGATGGTGTTGTCCAGCGTGATGCCACCATCCTCCTGCGTGGTTTCTGGCATGAACTGCCGGAATATGCTGACGCTGCCGTGCCAGAAGATGGGCTCAGGGAGCTGGCCCACCACGCTCCACGCCCGCGTCTCAGGGTCGTATGCCTCCAGGACGTCCGAGAGTTCAAATGTGTTGTCGTAGCCCCCAGAGACGTAGAGCTTCCCACCAAGCACTGCCACACTCCCCCCAACGTGAACCTGCGATGTAAAAAACACACATGGCGATTGGAAAGGAGGGTTTGCCCAGTTAGGCAGGCGATGGAGGCCATGGCTGATGTCTTGTCTGGCTCCCCTGGAGGAGGCTCAGCGCCCTGTGGCTCCAAACTGGTGCAGCCCAAGATCTGGGAGCAGACAGAGCATTCGAGCTGTGCTCAGCTCTTCTGTGCTGGGCTGAACACCCAGCCACACGACAGCCAGGATTTGCTCTTCCCAGTGACTGTGATACACGCAAATCCGCTCCATGTGCAAGGGGCTGTAATCCAAAGGGCATCTGTTTTTTTCCAAAGGTAAATTAAGTCAATTTTTAAGACTGAGAGGCACCCAGTAGGTGAGCTCCTACCTGAAGCATGGCGGGGATTTTATCCCATTCATTCTTTGCTGGATTGTAAACATCCACTTCAGCCGAGTCATCTCTGTGGGAAATAACACACAGTTACTCCTCTGCACTCTAAAGCACTCCCACCCAGTGAAACCCCCAGTTCAACAGCTAGAAATGCTGCTGCAAGCTCTTGTGCTCCAATCCCAGTTAAACTACTGGAGACCAAAGGGGTCCCCGCAGCACGGGCTCTGCTCGCAGACCAGCTTTCCGTGAGCCTGCATTCCACAGACCAGTCTGGCCTTGGCGCCAGGCGCTTCAGGGTCTGCAAGAAAAAAAATCACTGCGGCTCTGGAGAGACTCAAACTTCCACAGGCTCCGAGGTAACGGCAGCCCTACTGCTGGAGCTTTTCCCTGATGCCAAATTTAGATGGGATGGACTGGGAGCAGAGCTGGCAGGGGCAGCATATCCCCCCCAGGCCTCCCCCCCCAACCCCACTCGCCAGCCAGGAGGCAGCAGTGACAGCTGAGGGACACTTGCGATGCAGAAACGCACACTGCTGACACAAGAATGCAGAGAGGACAAGGTCAAGGCAGTCCAAGGAGTGCCGTCAGTCACTCCAAGGCCACAGGGAATATTTCACTGTCTCTGTACCTGTTGCGACGCTGTGCACAGCCACACAAAAGTGAGCCCACAACTTTTGTTCGTAACCTGTTCCTCTGTTCTCCAAAGATAAACCTGCAGCATTACACAGAGCAGCAGCCTATGTGCAGCACGTGAAACCAGGGGAGACACCCCCTGCCCGCCTGCCAAGCAATCAGAAATTCTGAAGTGTCAATCATCAGTGTTTTAAAATAGATAAGAAAAAGGGAAAGCCATAGAACTGGCTTACAACAAGCTGCCCAACAGCTCCAACACCCCTGCCAGTATTTCCTGGAAACCCAGGGACTCCAACTGCCACCTGCAAATGGCTGCTCGGGGCCACGAGGCTTGGATGAGCCCAAAGGAATCAAAGAAAAGGCCCTGGGTAGCAGTCGCTGCTCTGTGCAAAGCCAGGAGGAGATTAAAAAAAGAGAAGTGTCTGGCAGCCATCAGAGAGGTCTCTGTTTGTTCAGAGTCAATGCAATGAGACGCTCCAGCACGAGCGTGCCTTCCAGTTTATTTTTAATTAAGCGGATAACTGAAGTATTTGCGCCACTAGGACAGCTTCAGATGGGTAATTAAGTCCCAGTTTGGTAAGGCACTTAAAAATAGTGACCAATCATTTCATCTTCAGTCCTCTTATCTGCTGAGAGAGGATGTCCTCTCCGGAGCCCAGTTTAACGTTTTCTTGGGGCTTACTCGATTATTTATAGCAAGAGGAGGGATGGAACCAGAAGCCAGGAAAACCAAGAAGGCTCTTTCCAAGCAGCACTGCTGACTTCAGCTGGATTTACACCTGACAGCTCCCCAGTCCACGGGTCTGGATTCAGGTATTTGTACACAATTTTAAGCATAGTTCTTTGAGGTCACAGCAGCAGTAAAGGACAGAGTCCCAGCCCCCCCTGCACCATGGAAGAAGTAGGGCTGTGCCTTCTCCTACAACCGCCCAGGAAACACACACACCTTCCCAGGGAACCCTGGGCTCACCCCCTGGGACGTGGGGAGGGCGGCTGTTGCACCTGCCACTCACCTTATGAAGTACATGAGGCCATTGAGCGTGACAGTCTTTGGGGCGAAGGACCAGGGAGGCAGGTGGCCGCAGTTCACAAGGGACCAGAGGTCGCTGTCAGGGTCATAGCATTGCATGACCATGGACTCCTTGCCAGCCAGTGAGCCGATGGCGAAGAGCTTGCCACGGCAGGAGGTGGTGGAGCAGTTGTCCATGGGGTACAGCATGGGCTGCAGGGCCTCCCAGCTGTCCACCGAGTGGTCGTAGCGCTCCGTGCTGTCAGAGGCGATGACATAGAGCAGCCCATCCAGGACCGTGGAGCTGTGGTATTCTCTGGCTTTCAGCATGGGGGACACCTCTGTCCACTCGTTCACACTAGAATTGTACCTCCAGACACAGTCATAGAGCCTCGACCCGTCCGATCCCCCTGCGGCACAGCACAGCACAGCGGGCTTCAGGGGGGCATTCGCAAAGGGGAGGGCAACAGAGGAGAGGGCTTAGCTCGGGACCAGGACCTTTGCCGCATCTTCCAGCTACACCTTCTTAATAACAACCCCCACCTTCTGTTTCCCAAGGCCGTACACCATGAAAACATTTTGGTACCAGGGGATCACAGTACTAGGCATGGTGAGGATTTAAGAGAACCTTTCCACTCTTTCTTCCCTGGGAAGCCAGGAAGGGTTTCTCCCGTGTCATTCCTAGTCTGTACTCAGCGACGACTCAAAACGAGCTTCTCGGGTTTGACTATCTCCATCCTTCCAAATAACCATCTCCTCTCCCATTTTGCAAGCCCTGTTCTGTCCCCATCCGGAAGCTGCTGTGGTGCAGCGTAACCAGCACTCGCCAGTGCCTGGCTGCTGAGGCAGCGGTACCCCCAGCAAGAGCAGGGCCTCATTTTGTGCTCACAGCTATAGAACAGTTTTCTGCTTGCCTCCACGTGACCTGCCCTTCAAATGTCTGTCAGTGTGTCCTGCACACCCAGAGCAAGCTGTTCTGGGGCACCTGCTGTCCCCGGCCTCAGTCTCCTATGGCTGCCTTGGGGCTGCGGCTCCAGCTACAGGGATGTAGTTCGGGGGGGCATCTACGTGCAGATTAACATCCAAATTTACGTATCTGTGTCACCTTGACAGAGTAATTCTAGCCCCAGTGGACTTTGAGGAGGCAGGATTCATGCTGGGGAAGGTGCTGTGACTCACAGGTGATGGCCAGATGAGGAACCAGGGGCTCTGACACGGCTCTTCCTCAAGCACGTGCCTGGCTCCTGATTCACGGGGCTCTGAGCCCCAACACCTTCCTTTCAGCCAGAAACTGAAAACCCTCTTAAGTCACTCCTGCCCCTCAGAGCAAGCCGGGAGAAAGTTCCGCCAGTGCAAGGCTGTGACTCCTGCCCACATGCTCAGGAGCATTAGTCATGGCAAAATACCTCCTGGACTGAGACCAGCTGCTAAATCCAGCACTGACTCCAGGAGTCCCCCTGTCTGTCTTCAGTTGGACTGAGCCCAGGCTGTGTTCCAGACTCTGCTACCCCAAGAAAAGCCCAGCCACAACACTAGAACCCACGTGTTTTTGCTAGAAATCTCAACACAGAACTTTTGTGCCTTACCAGTGACGTAGATGTCATTGCCCAGGGCGGCAACGCTGTAGCCCCCACCCAGGTGCTCAGGGAACTCGGCCAGGTAGCGCCAGTGGCCGGTGCGTGGGTTGTAGCAGTCGACGGTGACCAGCTCATCGCAGTCACGGTCGCAGCCGCCGACAAGGACGAGGATCTCCGCCAGGCCGGTGGAGGGTCGCGGCCGCATGCGGGCGCAGGGCCCCCGGTCGTGGCGGTCAAGGCGGGCAGCCTGGAAGTCGCGGGCCTCACGCAGGAGGCGCAGGCAGGGAGGGCAGCGGGCCACCAGCGGCTCGCCCTCCACGTGAGCCAGCAGGTAGAAGCGGCGCACGAAGGGCAGGCGGACGTGGGCCAGGAGCTGGGGCAGCAGCGGGGCGCGGGCGGCGGGGTCTGCGCGCACCCAGCGCAGCGCCAGCTGGAAGGCGGCCTCCTCCTTGGGGACGCAGAGCCCGTCGTCCCGCAGGTAGGAGAGGAGGCGCGGCAGCGGCAGCCGCTCCAGCTGGGCGCCCAGCTCGCCCACGTGCCGCAGGACGAAGCGGTGGGCAGCGGCCGCCAGCGCGGGGCAGGCGAAGGCCTCGGCGAAGTCCTGCATGTCCAGGGCGTTGGCGGGCTCCAGCTGGCGCGCCAGCCAGGCGCCGCAGGCCTCCTTCACGGCGGGGAACTGCAGCAGGTCAGCGGCGCGCAGCAGGCGCTCGGCGATGTCGGGGCCCAGTCCGCCCACCCGGCCGGTGTAGGCGAAGTCGAGCAGGCGCGCCAGGCACTCGGGCTCCACGCCGTGCAGCCGCACCCGCTCCGCCCGCGCCTCCCGCAGCGCCCCGCCGAACATGGCGCGGAAGTAGCCGGAGGCGGCGGCCAGGACGGCGCGGTGCGCCCCGAACTCCCGGCCGCCGGCCACCACGGTCACGTCCAGCAGGCTCCGCTCGGCCCGCAGCGCGCTCAGCCCCCGCAGCAGCGACACCGCGTGCGCCGGTTCCCCCGTCGCCGCCATCCCGTCGCCGCCGCCACCTGTGCTGGCGGCCATGCCGGGCCCTGGGAGAGCAGCTGGTCACACCCTGCGCAGAGCCCCGCGGGACCCAACCCCGAGGGCGGGCAGCCTGCGGGCAGGGTAAAGACAGAACAAGAAAGGAAGAAAAAAAAGAAAAAAACAAGAAAAAAACAAAACAAAACAAAACAAAACAAAAAAACCAAAAGAAAAAGGTGAGAAAGGACCGAGAAAAGCGTCCTTGGGCCGGCAAGTGGGATAACGTAAGCAGCCCTCGGAAACACCCCCCTTCCCCCGGCACGGAGAAGCGGCCGTTGCATAACGCGCGGCCGCTGCCAGCGCCTGCCCCGCGCTAATTACATTCCCACGGAGCCCGCGATGCATATCCCCGGCACCGAGGCCGCGCCACCAGAGCCGCGCAGAGCTTCGCGCGCCCGACGGCTCCGCTGAGCCCCCGGGCGCCTCGTCTCGTGGGGGAACGCAGCGAGGGGGGCACCGCGGGCTGGTCGCGCTGACCCCGGCTCCGCGGTGCTGCCCGCGGCCGAAGGGCTGGCCCCCTGAGTCCGGAGGCCGCCGGCGTTTGGCCGGGAGCGTTCCGGCGGTGCCCCGCTCGCTCCACTGTCCCGCCCATCGCTTCCAGTCGCGCCAACACCGCGGCAGAAAACTAAATCCCTATTGAAACTCCACAGCGTTTTCAGCCTTTTTTGATGTCCCACGTAAGCCCCAGACCCCCGGGGGAGTCCAGGCAGACTGCCCTGCGCCTGCTGCCGGAGAACCGGAGCACGGCGGCAAAGGGGCATAAGGTGCGGGGGAGCCGCGCCCAGAACCCACCAGGATCCGCTCGGGGGTCAAGCGGCGGCGGCCGGAGCAGGCCATTGCCCTGCGGCCGCGGCGGTCACAACGGGCTGGGCCGGAGGACGGCTGTACGGAGCCCCACGAGCCAGAGAGAGGCGGCCGCCACCGCCACCTGTCCCAGGCAGGCCCTGCCCCACCGTAAACCGAGCTCGCCCCGCCTCACCCCGCACCACGGCCCACCGTAGCTGTATAGCGAGGCCCACAGCTGCCCCTCTGCCCCCAGGCTAGGCTCGGCTCGGCTCGGCTCCGCTCCGCTCACCTCACCGCTCCGTTCCGCTCGCCGCCGCCCCGACCCCGCCCGCCACTACAGTCACCACCACGCGTGCGCTCCGCTCCGCCCCGCTCCCGGCGGCCCCCGCGGTCCCCCGGCGCATGCCCGGACTACGGCTCCCAGCACCCCCCGCGCGGTCGGACTATCGATCCCGGCACCCCCCGCGCGGTCGGACTACCGTTCCCGGCGGCCCCCGCGCCGGCGGCCGCCCCTTCGCCGCCTCCCGCCGGTACCGAGCGGTTCGCGGGTGTCGGCGCTGCCCGGTTGCCACCGCCGCTCCGGTTCCGTCTCCCGCACCGGGACATGGACTCCGACTCCTGCGCCTCCCCGTTCGCCCCGGAGGTGAGCCGGAGCCCCGGGGGATTGGGGGTGGGGGGGGAAGAGCGTCTTCCGCCGCCCGGCCCGGCTCGGCCCGGCCCGCTCTGGCCGGCCACCGGTACCCGCTCCCCGCCGCCGCCCCTCCGTGGGGCTGGGGCCATCTTGTGCTGCCCGAGCGCTGGGGCGAGGAATGGCGGCGGCGCGCCCTGCCGTGTCCCGCCGCGGGGGCGGCCCTCCTGAGGGCCCGGTACCGAGACTTGAGG
>JANHGN010013376.1:0-68948 GCA_024605025.1 Megaceryle maxima
AATTTGCTTGCATCCTAATCGTGAATGTGATTAATCCCCTTGCTTTTTTTTTTTCCCCCCCCCCCTTTTTTTTCTCTCTCTCTCTTTTTTTTTTTTTTTTTTTTTTTCCTCTCCAGGAAGATGACCTAGTGAATGGGCCAACTTTACTTGAATGACTGTTTTTCTGGCAGAAGTGTGTGTCCTGGCTTCAGCTGGGATAGAGGTAAATTTTTCTTTTTAGTAAATAGAACAGTGCTGTGTTTTCAATTCAGTATGGGATGCGATATGAGAGGAATGCTAATAATATACTGATGTTTTCAGTTGTTGCTAAGAAGTCAAGGACTTTTCAACTCCCTTTGGCTTGTTAGTGTGCAGGTGCCCCAAAAGCTGGGAGGGAGTACAGTCAGAGCAACGGACCCAAACTGGCCAGTGGAGTATTTCATATTATATAATGTCATGCTCAGTATATAGATGAGGGTTAGCTGGGAGTTGGGTCCCTTTTTTTGCAAGAATGCAGTTTGGGGATTTTTCTCCTCTGGGATCTCTCACTAGGAATGAGCTGGACCTCGGTTGGTTCCCCAGGGTGGGGAGGGAGTGAGTTCACTTGGTGAAGAATGAAGATGGACCAAGGCTATCATAAGGACAGGAGTCAGATGGAAGAAAGGGACAATTGGGTTTACTGGACTGTGTGGATCCAGGGGCATGTTAGACCTATGGGAATGCAAGGCTCAAGTAGACACCAGTGTACCCTAATGTCATCAAGTTATAAAGGGGCAAAAGCCCTCTGTATTTTTGGGGTCTTAGGGGGATCCCAACAGCTCACTGTATTGGAAGCCAAAGTGAGTTTGACAGGGAACGGGTGGCAAAAGCATCCCCTAGTGACTGGCCTGGAGGTTCCATGAGTGCATGGCATAGACTGCCTCAGGAGAGGCTATTTTAGGGACCCAAATGGGTGCTGATAGGCCTTTGTTATAGTTACCTTGGAGACGGAGGAAACTGAACAGCTGTCCACCTTACCCAGTCTCTTGAAGGATCCTTCTGTGGTGGGGTTGCTGAGAACTGAAAGACAGCAAGTGCCAGTTGCTACCACAATGGTGCTCTAGTGGCAGTATTGCACAGGGACTCCCTCCTTCCTTGTGTTGGGTTTCTGTGGCAGGAGTTTAGTAGCAGAGTGGCTACAGGGATGGCTCCTCGAAGAAGCTTCTAGAAGCTTCTAGAAGTCACACATGCCTCTGGCCAAGGCTGAGCCAATCAGCAACAGCGGAACTGCCGGGGAGGGTGAGTGGCTGCACGTTTGGCTACTGGCTGAGTTTGAACTATGACAGTAGGGAGTACTTGTATAGGATCTTAAATATCTAGGTAGATCCAGCATGTGTTCTGTCTTAAGCAGACCAATCTGTTAGAAGCATATGGTTGAAGTCATTGCGGGAAGCAGCAAACAGCTGCTTCCTCTGGCACCTCTACTGAGCTGGGAATAGGTAATGCAAAATTATTCTTCACAAGTGTTGGGAAGGGGATATTTTTCCTGGGATGGGAGCAATTCCTGTATTTGAAGCAGAGCAGGTAACGGAAACCTTGCTTGATAAAGCAAAGCATAGAATAGGAGTACAATCCTCTATAGGTATGTCTCAAGTTCTGCTGAACTGAGCAATCTTCTTGCTGGATGACTGTTACTGGGGACTGTGAGGTTTTGGTACTGTTGATGGGACTGGGCAGTGAGACGGGAGGGGTACTGGCAAAAGAAAAGCAAAGCTGTATTCCATTAAGCATATTTGTTTGCTGTCTTATTGTGCTTTCTGCCTTTAAATTCCAGACTGTAACTGCCTAATCCTCCTTTGAAACTGTTTTTGTCTTGTAAAAATTTGTCATCTGGATTTGTTTGGCTGTGCTGTGTATGGGGAAACACTATGTTTAAAAATTACAGTGGTTCAGTTTGTAATCGCTTAGAAAACAGTTTTGAAGAAATTGCTACCTTTGTGTATCTGACGTTAAAATAAGTTTAAGGAGAGTGTATTACAATAATTTTTGATTAATTTAAATATGATGTTGAAAAAAAGACTTGAATAATATTGCAGTATTCCTTACTGGCTCTGCAGTCGCAGCACTTGCTACAAGTTCCTGGCTGGCTGTGACCTGTAGGCATGTAGGTGCTAGCAATACTTCTGCCACATTTCCCAAAAGCGATAACTGGGTAGAGAGGAGGACAAGAAAAGAGTGGAAAGAGGGGGTCACCTCTCTGCTTTTGTCCTCACCCAGCATCTGCTGTTTCCAAAACCATCCTAGTGTCACCAACTAATGAGAGATTAGAGTGACATTCCTGACATGCTCCAGAAAATGAATTTTTACAGTTCAGATAGGATGGCTGATCTGGAGTAGTAGTTCAGTGGCAGACTTCTTGACAGTTTTCTCTTACAGTAGCAAGAGGCTAAGCAAAACTATAAATGTGTTGTATACATGAGGCAGCTTTCATACTGAACGTGCAGCCAATGTGAAACTGGGAAGGAAAGATCCCTGGTTGCAGGAGGAAGGAACAGGAAGAAGGTGTCAATAAATCAGTCTTTGTGGACAAACGATAGTGAATTTATCTGGATAAAATTTTCATATAAAGAGTTAGTTTTATTTAAAAGCATGGAGGTTATCATGCTTTGGCAATGTAAGACAACGATTTACAACACTGGAGTCTTTGTGATAAGGAGAGTGCTATGTTTGGGTCAGCATTTAATTCTTAAAAATTGATCCTAATAATATTCTTTCCAGTAATGTTAAAACACTAGATGGAAAAAGGAAATGGGAAGCTGTATCTTCATAGATGTCTATACTGAAAGAACACTCTGCTATCCCTTGCTTATAATGGAAGGTGATACCATGGTTAAGATACCAGCAGCTGTCTATAGATTTCCTATCTATCTAGTGTACTTCTATAATGCTGGGGTCCTTTCCCGGAGACAGTGCGCTGGTAGAAGTGCTGATGTAGTAATTCCTGTAGCAGTTCTCTGAATTGCACCCCCTTAGATCTGTTCTGAGTAGATTTCAAGACACAGTGTCTGAACTACTGTAGCATTACTTCCTATTATTAATTTAAAACCAACCCTCAAGGTGCTGCTGCATGTGTTCCTGCATTTCAGCAGTATTACCTCAGTTTGGGACAGAACAGTGAGCAAAGGAAAATGCTCTGCAGAACTGTATGGGCTGTGTTCTGCAAATAAGATCTTAGGGAGAAATAGGGAAAAGTGAGGCAAGATAATTTATAAAGCAGATTCCTGATGTGCTTTTTATCTTCTACCTAACACTGCACTTACCTTTTTTTTTATCACTTTCTAGGTTTAACCATGTATGGAGAGCATTATCCTAGATAGTAGCATTAATTTGAGGCATATGTTAATAATTCACATTGATATATGCTTACTTTGTGGTTTTGGCTGTTCCTCTGAGACTGCTGAATCAGCCTCACAACATGTGAAATGCAAACAAAATGGAAACCTTGTGAAAGAAGAGTTTGATTTGGTTTAATTTATTGCAGTTAAATGGTATTTCCCAAAAGTATTCTCTTACAGCATGTTAATTTTGTTCTTCCAGTGAGCATTTAAAGTACTGCTTCACACTGCAAATGCTGCGTGACCACACACATTACTATGCAAGTAACAGATACTTCAAAAACCATGAGAAACAGAGAAATGGGGACTGAAGGTCCCCACAAACAAAATGTGATTACAGGAGTCAGCATCACAGCAAGACATAGCAATTGAAGTTGATGACTACTGCTTTAATTTATAGGTGAATTTTGGCTCTCAGATACCACTGTAAATTTGGAATAGCTCTACTAAGTTCAACAGAATTGCCTTAGGTTTCTACCAGGGTGAACGATAGCAAAGTGACATTGCCCTGTGCTGTTCATTTAACTCATATCATTTTCCCAGTTATTTATAACTACGTTCATCTGAGACTCTATGGCAGAGTACCCGTGAAAGTTGTACAGGCAGGTCTTTGGCACGTACAGGATATGACAGTGAAAAAATTCATCTGTCCCAGAAAATCACACTGTTCCTGCTTACTGCTGCCTTTCTCGCACATTAGAGTGGTCTCACTTGCTAGAGAAATCTCACACTTCATTAACTCAGCCCTCAGCTAGTGTCCAACCAAGGGTCTACTGCAGAATGATCCCTGATTGGGGCCATATTGCATTATCAGCTGATGGAACTGGCAACTACCTGTTTTTCTCTGCAGAAAATTAATTTCTTAACTCTTTCATTACAATTGAGTCAATTATTTCTGACATTCAGCCAGTGAGATGCTTCCTGTCCCCTTGCTGCTGGTCTCTGCCAGCCTGTGGATGAGCAGACTCCTCCTCCTTGCTTTTGATTCTGGCACTTCATCTCACCCGAAACAAATGTGTCCCTCCAGCTGCTTTGCTCCTGCCTGACCTTATTGTTCATTGGGTTGGTAAGGGATGTCTGCCTACTCCTTGGATCTTCTAATTTCTTTCTTTACCCATATTCCCTTCACTAATTATCTCCTCAAAATAATTCCTGTCTGGTCAGGCCTGCATTTGTGATGGCCAGGTTGCTTCTGTGCTTCCAGAGATCACAGCTGAATGAGGATGTGGGGGCTGCTCTGCTGTGAAAGGGACAGTATCCTGAGAAACCACCCATTCCACTGCCCACTGAGCATGAAGAGAAGCTCTCAGTTACTAAAAGACTGTTTTGTGTTCTTCCCTACATAGGACTTTAATGTGTTATTCTGGAGTTCAAGTACACATCAGTTCTTTATCTCGCCCTGTGATCTTTAGGCATCCAGAGAGGATGGAAGAAAAAATGTCCAAACTCCCCTGACATGGAAAAGGGGACTCTTTTCATGGTGTGTAAAACTTGCAGAACCAAATTCTCAGCATGCTTTTCAGAACCAAAGACTTAAGTACTTCACTAAGGGCAAGTGACTGTGTTGTTCAGTATATTTTTGTACTGCCCAGGATGTTGATACACCATATCAGCACTAAATTCATGTAAAGTTCTTGGTTATTAGAACCAACTATGGCGCAAAGAACAGGAGAAACGAAACAGCATATTGGGCCTGAATTTCACCTTTTTATTTTCCTTTGTGGGCTGCCCTCTTTGAATATGTTAGAAAGGGGCCTGTCCTTTTCTAAGGGGTCCTTCTAATGTTTGCTTAAAGCAGCAGTACATGTTAAAATCCCGTGGTTTAAGTCATAAATTAGGGATCTAATTTCTGTTACGTATAAATACATTCAATCATGTAATTTGTAGTAGTTTGGGCAGAATCTGTGGCAATAATTTTCAAGTGCAGCTATGGTGTGGCAGTGCTGCCATCATATCACAGGGTGTCAGGGCTTGGAAGGGACCTTGGAGATCTTTGAGTCCAACCCCCCTGCCAGAGCAGAACCATACAATCTAGCACAGGGCACACAGGAACACATCCAGGCAGGTTTTGAAAATCTCCAGAGAAGGAGACTCCAACCTCTTTGGGAAGCCCGTTCCAGTGCTCTGTGACCCTTAAATGACCCATATGATTGACTCCAGAGGATTTGAGTGCCACCTTCTCGTGTGTTGAAAGGTTTGGATGCTCCCCACACTGCCAATCTCTTCATTATGCTATGTGAGAAACTGAGGGTAGAAAAGAAGCATCCACATCCTTCCATGCATACTGAATTGGTTTTCTTGAAGTAGTGTTCTTACACTAGCTGAAGTCCCCGAGAAAACAATCTTTTACTGATTTTTGTAATGGTTTATTTCAGCGTAATTTGAATTTTTAAACCCTCTTTGGTGGTGGATTTGTGCAAGCTGGGTTGACTCTACTTTGCAGCTCGCTGGGAGAATGTGCATGTTATTAATTACTGCGCCTCAGCTGAGACTTAAGAACTTTTTGAACTGCCCTAACACAGTTGCAAGCTCTAATGTGTTCATACCTTCATGATCTAAGCTAACCCAAAGCAGGCCTGTCTAAAATGAATTTCAGCACAATCATTTGCATAAATAAAATTGTCTCAAAGTTATGCTTGAAATGCAAAACACTTCAGGTGATAATTGAGGAGTTGCATCCCCCAGCTATGTGCCTGATCCCTCTGTGAAAGATTACTACACTTAGAGCAGAATTGCATGAAATTTGTACTTTTATGAGCTCTTATCCTTTCCAATCCCAGATCATTCACCGGGGACCACTTGGAGTTCCTTAATAATGTATCTTGCTATGTGTTTCCTGATTGTGTCCAGTGTCCTACACTGTTACAACCTTCTACCAGTAGATGTCAGCTCGGAACTGGTGAAAGTTATTCTGTTTCTTTCAAGTTAATTAAAATATAGTGGTTCTGTGGCTTTGGCCTTGACTTGTAATATCAGATTGCTTGTTCAGAACATCGTAAAATATGATGTCACTATACAGACATTAAACGTATGACCAGTGTGACATATGCACCTCTGTGACATTTGTAAAGAGCGGGAGAATTAATGTGTCACTGGGAGGAAAAAAAAAAAAAAAAAAAGCCAGTTACTCTATTAGTTATTAAACTATTAAACTTTAAGAAAAGATTTTCAAGATTAGACTCTAGTTCCAAGTCAACATACTTCTAAATTAAGCTAGTAAGCCAGGGCAAAGGAATTGCAGTGGTGCAGAGAGTGGTAGTAATTTGTGAAATCCTCTGCACTGCCAGAAACAGGGTTACTGGAGGACTCAGAGGAGTCTCTGCCTCAGTGAACTGGTTACCCCTGTGACACAGTGTGAGGGAGGGTTACGCTTGCTCTGTATTGTGTGATTGGGATTTTTTTCTTTTCTTAGCATTATAGGGCTCTTTGTAGTTGGTATATGTTGCTGGAACATCATATGAGAAGCAAAAATTTGGCCACTGATCTTTATAGTATGGCACTGTACATACAACCACACGCTAGAACAGGAAGAGGTAGAACAGGTAGTATGTAGAGAAATATATCTCTTCCTAGAGGAGGTAGAACATGGGATATGTAGGCTTTATGGGATTATAGGTTTAGTGAGATTTTTAAGTCTTAAATGACCGTGTTTTACAGGCTTAATATAGCTTTAGCTTTTAGGTGATTGTGACATTTTGCAACTTTTTTTAAGTTTAGTAATCTGTTCCTTGGCTCTTCTGCATGTGCAGGACCCATTATTTTAGGAACAAACCAAATCATTAACTATTCAGTCAAAGCCAAACCATTTCAAGCCTACTAGCTGCTTGTTCTTATACAGAGAGGTACCGATGAGGTACTTACCTCATGTGCAGTGTGAATTGAGATAATCTGTATGTTTATGTGCTCAAAACATCTAGTTATAGTGAAAATATGTGAGTAACAAATAAGATTATTGAGGTCGGTCTCACTGGTAATGGCTGTCTGAAGAACTCTTCCCCTTCTTGGCCATCCCCCTTTAGCAGCTGCTATAACTGTTTGTATGAAGGGGCTTGAAGCTGAGAACATGGATGCTGGTGCTTCAGAGCAGTGCCACTGGTATTGAAGCTGGTAGAAAAGCTGCTATGAAGCTGCATACTCAAACTCTTGGCCCCAGACTGGTGAGATATTTAATGAGCCTGAGATCCTCCTCCTAAAACTCTGTCCTTCTGCAAGGAATCTGCCCTGCCGTTTCTGCCTGTGCATTCTGCATCCACTCTGTGGAAAACTCATCCAAGGCCTGCTGACTTTCCTCCATCTCTGAACACTCCACCCTCCATGCATGTCAGCAGCAGCTCTTGCTATTAGTGTCTACAAGCACATTATGTTAAAGCCAGTTTAATAATGTTAGAATTTGGCCTGGGAGAGCCTCTGTTACCAGTGCTGGTTCTAACTTTGTTTCAGGCCAGAGAAGTCCTGAAGAGTGTAATAGCTGCTAAAATACCATAATGGAAAAAAGAACTAATATTTGAGGCCAGTGGGACTACTCGACCTTTCTGCGCCAAGAAGCCTGTGAAGGGAGCAGAATAACAGCAACGGAGAGGCTTAGTAAGTGACCAGCTCAGTCCTCGGAAGTTTGCCCTGTCCAGAAATCTTTTAGACTGTTACTGCTCTTGCTCCAAGGAAAGAAGCTGGCCAGCATTATTTATTAGGGAGGAGAAATGATAACGCAGTTCTGCGGTGGATGCAGAAGAATGGCTTCTCCCCCTTCATCCTCTTACCTCAGCTATATTCTGCAAATAAATGAGGAAGGATAAGCAGTGTGGATGTACAGCTTTATACAGCTCTGCTCGTGCAATAGGAAGAGTCCTTCACTAGTCGGAAATGTTTATCAATCACCATATGGATGTGGCGATACGTGGCTTTTGCACGGGGCGAGGTGTTGGGTTAAATAAGACAGTAGAATGCAGTGAATGAGGAACCTCACACAGGAGAAGATGAGAGGTCCTTGCTGAGTCCCACTCATGCAGTTAGGACTGTCCCAACTTCGGCATGTTCTTGGCCACTGCCTGAAGCTGGCAAAGGAGAATAGAATACTCAGGGTGAGACTGCACCCTGTGTGCTGATACTTCTGGTGAGCTCCAAGAGCTGAAATGTCTTTAACCAGAATGGGCAGGGGAGTCTATGGAGAGGCATGTTTCTGGGGGTGAGAGATGTGGCTAAATTCTGGACTCTGGTACTTGTGTAGAAAGAATAATAAGCAGAGAGCTGAGAAGAGGGTTTTGGTACAACCTTCCTTTTAACTGATTATAAATTGAATATTCATTCAGCAACATGATATAGCAATTAAGTACATGTGGAGGACTAACCCTCCACAGGGTGTGTGCTGAAGCTTCTGCATCTGATTCTCTGAATCCTGCACTAGGTCCTCCAGCATGGGATTGCACTGTGCATATCTGGTTTTCTACATAGGAGGGGTCAAAATATGTAAAAATAATCTTTTAAAATTAAAGAAGAAAATGTTGAGGCTTTGCAGGGGAGAAAGAAGCTAAAGGCCAGTCATAGATGGGAGAACTGTCTCTTTTTTTTAATCTTTTTTTTTTGAGATAGATGCCTGGCTGGAGCCTGTGTTTTAGCTTAAACAAGGGTAGTAGAATTTGTGTAAGACTGCAACAGCAAAGCGTATTTATCTAACTTTTGTTTATTATTCTTATCTAATTTTCTGAATTTCTAAACCTATTTCCTTTTCACCAGAGACTACATTTTGTGTTATGCATTTGGCTGTATTGCATGTGCAAGGGTTACGAAAAGGGACTGTATGTGCATTGCTGCTGTACCTTTATATTTATCTACATGCCAAGATTAATCCAAGATGCAGTAATGTTTTGCCTTAGAGCAATTGCACCAATGAACCTTAACCCTGATCTTAAGAGACTTATTCTCTGTTCCTATGACAGTTTGTTTATTCTTCACTTCAGGGCCTCTTTTGAGCTAAACCAGCCATTTAGAGTAGATTGTTCTGGACAGCTTTTCTGCCTCTGAGTAACAAAAACTGTGCAACTTGTTTTCATTTCTTCCTATATCTTTTCCAGGTGATTCCTGCAATCATAAATCCACTGTAGCATCCATGCAACACTGGAATGTAGGTGCAAATAGGTTTGTAGTAGACAAATAATTTACTGACCTTTTAAAACCACAATTTGTTGAGTTGCAGTTGCAACAAAATTTACAAATTGCTAGAAAGGAGAGAGATTTTTGTTTGTTTGCATTTTCACAGAGGTGTTTCTTTCTTTGTTGCTGCCACGGAACAGAGACAGCAGTTATTTCTAAAGTATGGCAAGTATTCTTCCTTTCTGTTGGTGTAATTCTAACATAACAGGCATTGCATTGCTTAGGGTGGAGAAAAAAAACATGTAATGTTTATGCAATTACTAATTTCTTCATAGAAGTATTTGTTAACTGTAATTGAGGTTTCTATCTTGTCCCCTCTATTTCTGTTTGTCAGAAATCATGGTCTAGGAAAATACAAACAAGTGAAAATCTGACCTAGTGTTTCATACTGCATCCTCTTAATTTTCAAGCTGCATAACTGTAAATTCTACAGCAATAATTCTGAACAATTTATTTATAGGTAGTTGAATAGATAGATTGAGGAGCTGAAGTGGAATCTTACAGGATACTTAAGATATTCCATGAACACTTTGTACTACTTGCATTAATCCTAAATTTTGGGAAGCGTTAAGTGGATGTGATGAACAGAGCTGGGAGTGAGCTTCATTACAGCTACAGCGGTTTGTAACACTGAGAAGCTGAAACCTGCTTATTTGGCTATGCTAACAAGAAAAATGAAACATTGAGAGAAATCTCAGACTGGTTTTTCTGTGCAAGATCTGCTTAAATTCAGGTATTGTTGTCCTGTAGTGAGGATCTGAGGACCTAAGCAGATTTTACAACACGAAGAAATGTTTTCCTGTCTGTATGATTTTATGCAGAATATGTGAATTTCTCAGGTGGTGCTCACTTAGCAGTAGTTTTCAGCAAAATTATGTTGGAACATAAATAATTCTGAATAGTTCATGAAATATGAATAAAGGCCTATTCAATACTTTCTTTTTTGGAGGCTCATGGGAAACAAACTGGTGTTGCTGAAGCTCTTTTGAAGAGATATTCTGTATAATTCGTAACATGCCATGTACTTTTCCATTAATTTGGCATAGTTTTCAATTCTTTCAATGTTCCTTTATGATTAAAAATTTGGTCAAATGCCAGTCCTCAATTGTGCAGTTTCTAACAAGGGCTATTGGACTTGTCCTAAAGTGATTAACTATCACTGGAAGCGTATCACTTTTCTGCATTGCTGCTTCTTATTAGTACAGAAGAAAATAGTCCTCTGTTGGGCAAAATATGTAACATTATAGAGATACTGTTACTTGACTATTTGACATCCACAAACACAGAAAGCCCGGTGCTGCTGTTTGCAGGATGTGTTTACTCGTGCAAGGGGCTTTCCCTCCATTGCATTATTGTGTACTGAGAATGTAACAGGAGTGGAAAAGGCAGAGTATCTGCCATCTATGTTGATAAGGCTCCTGCTGCTGGAACATCTATCTCACCCCAAAATACAGCAGGCTATGGTGAGACTTGTTTGGTCAAAAAAGTGATAAAAACACAGAAAAGCCCAACTTGAATGCTTTTTTGTTCCCTTTTTGGCAGCAAATTTCATAGATCCTAAACGAAAGCTTCCTCATTACTGTTGCACGTCTGAATTCAAGTATCTCTATAATGCTGGGTGTGGTTTTACATCCTTTATTGTTGGCATTTCTAATAGTTATGGTGGTGATTTGGAACCTAAATAGTAGAGACATCAGCTCTCAAAAGCAATGACAAAATCATAAGAAAAACAGTGTGATGCTATAAAATTAGGCCCTTTTTACCCCTTTTGCCCCTGCCTGCCCCCAGGGCTGAAGTTTACTGAGCTTCAACAAGTTCAGCTGAGAAGTTTGGTTACAGTCTTATGCAAGGGGCTTTTATTCTGCATGTGTTACAAATAAGAGTTTTGGACTAAAAGGAAGATCCTAGAACATTACTCTGACATCTGTAAGTCATTATTTGAAGTTACATTCCTGGTCAAAGGATCTCTCCAACTCTCCCCTCCTCCACTTCTCCCAGATCTCTGCTGGAAAAAAAAGCCAGCCTCTGTATGTTTGAAGAAACTGGTTCTGATATCTCTTATAGTAGCTATATAGATAATGCTTATGGTAGAAGTCCAGTCTCTCTCCTCTGTATCAACAATGGCTTAACTACATGACAATTACTGTGATAACAGAAAAACCCTAACTTTTGGGAGAGCAAGTTGTCTGGTGAACATATGTCTAAATGCTAAAGTTCACAGGCTCTTTAATTTGAAGTGGCCTGATTCAGCCACTCTTACTTGTGTCAAATAATATGTGAATTCTCCTAATAAACAGAGCTCACAGAACTGGGGCCTTGGCTGAGTAATGGAGTATCCTACAAAGAACAAAATGTAGCATCCTACAAAATAGTATGTATGTTCTGATTTGCTTATTTTGGCCTGAGTCTCATCTTTGTTTGAGTCTTGGTCTTTAGCTAGTATTTGTTTGCTAGTACCACTGGGAAATCTGAACTTATGTAAACTGAAATAGTGATGGATTCCAACTTGCATCTCTTCAGGCGAATGACCTCATTACAGCTTCTGTCAACACACCTTAGACACTCAAGCAATTTCATTATCTCTGAGCAGAACAACTTATTAACTTATTGGTAAACTCATCAGTAATTGGTTGAACTGGGGCTTGATGAAGATGTGCACTATGAGTAAAATTCCCTAAAAACTTCACAGAGAGAGATGGGTAAGATGATACCCTAAATCACAGTACCAGAATACTCCATGCACTATTCTGGCATGCAGAACAAACATAAGTTAATACCAAAAATAGTAAAGTAAAACCATTTTGTAAAAGTTGATTTGGTTTGGCTTTTTTTGACATGTAGTATGCAAAAAAGGGAGAAAGCAATGTAATTAGATATTATAGAGGAAATGTTTTCTGAAGTATCTCAAATTAGCTGACAAGTTTTGTAAGCTTTTTTGTTAGATCCATAAAGAATATTAAATTGATTTTGGCCTTTTTTTTTTTTTTTAATTGTTTAATTCAACCAGTTTTGTTGTATGTAGAAAACATGTGCAGTAGATAACTGAAATACTTGCAGACAATTTGTATGTGCAGTTGATTGCTTTTCTTTTCAAACATGCTGACTTTAAAATCAAAGTGATAGCACATTTCTACAGTATATAGTTGGTCCAAATATAATTTAAAAAATTAGAAATAATTCAGAAAGTTTTCAAAATAATGCTTATTCTTTTGAATATGTTACAAGGACTGTAAGAAAGCAGAACAAGGGGTGAACTAAGAAAAGATTGCTCACATTTACATAGCTAAATTAACAGTAGGCTCGTATAATGCTTTCCTTTCTAGTGTGTGATAAGCCCCATGTGCAATATCTGTATTTGTTGGCAGATGGAAGATGGGAGCAGAGGGAGGTTTTTCTCATTTAAATGGATCTACTTTTTTTTTTTTTTTTTTTTTAATAATAACCAAGAAATAAGGCATCCTTTTACTGTGCATGGCTATATGTAGTTTGTTGCTTAAAATTGCCCTGAGTGCATTAATAGTATAGCACAGCATTCAATTAATATCATTCGTGGTGGGTGTGGGAGTGAAGACCTCATAGTTGGATTTGGGATATCTACCATGAGAAATCTCTTGTGAAATAACTGTTACTTTGCACAGTGTGGTCCATTCCAAACTCTAACCATTTACTCTTCAGATATTTTTCATGAGCCTTGCAGATAAGATATCTCTGTGGGAATTGATTTAGCTGCATTCAGAAAACTAAGCTCTCACCAGAGATGGAGAAATCACCCCACCTTTCTTTCAATTTAGTGGTAGAATATTAACAAGGAGAGTGTTAGTCTCTGGAGCTTCTTCCCACCCTTTAACACATCAGATTCATATTAGCAATATTTATTATCTAGAAGGATGACTCACTGTCAGCTGTTTTCAATTTTTGCTTATAGCACCCTGGAGAAAAATGTATATATAAGTAACAATTTACATTTTCCTTTCTGTATTTTCTTGCATTGGAGCTGGTCACAATACAGTTGCTTTGCAAATTCACTTTTGACAGCATTTGATTTGTTGCCATAGCTGAGATGGTTAAAGGACTTGTTCACGTTAAGAACTGGTAAACTTGCAATTCTGAATAATAATGTACTATTATTTTGTTGAAAGAATTTAAGCAGAAACTCTTTGTCTTTATCTAAAGAAAGCCAAATATTTACAAAAATAAGCAAGAAATATTTGGTGCATTATTTTGCTTTGGGACTTGCTTCACACATAATGGGTGTGCATATTATATTCACCAGCATGTGCAATGTGTAAAGACAGTTTTACAATTCCTACAGCTGTCCACCACATGTGTGGCTGCATGGAGAAAATAAGTATGAGCTAAGAATGGTCCCCAGCTTATGCCCCTATGAGAGATGTATATAGTTACAGTAAAAAATGTACATATAAGTATAGTTAATAAAATGCTGATAGTTACCAAGGCCTAAGTTTTGAGTAGTACAACAAACATGTATTTCAAAAACTACACGTAGAACAAGAAAATTTAACTAAACTGCTGAATATGTTGGTTTAGACTTTTTTTTTTTTTTTTTTTTTTTTTTGTCCCCCCACAGAAATGCAACAAATACACAAAACCCAACACAAGCTTTGGTTTTACTACTTAGGATAGGAAATTACTCTCAAACATTAGCTACATTTTTTTTGGTAATTAGAAAAGAGAGCAGCTCAGTTGTATGTTTTGTCTATCTTTTGCTAACTTGACCTAAAAGATGCTAACATAGCCTTTCTGCTGGATGGATGGTTTCATTTGTTGTCATGACACTTTTTACATAAAAGGTAAAAGAAAGTATAGTATATTGCATCACAGAAATCACTCTTGGTCTTGGTAAAAAAAAAAAAAAAAAGTGTTCAGGTGTTCTCATGCTAAATAAATCTGGTTTATCATGAATGTATGTGGGATTTATTATGCACCTGTTAAGAAATTTCTTTTGCCTGCATTAAAGAGAATTTGCTATCTGTTATATTTCTATCACTGAAACTCTGGGCCCAAAGAATTCAGCTGCTTTCTCTTAAGGGATCTGAATTCTATCCCATAAAATGAAATAGGTTTGTGGTTGAATATTTTCATCCTGAAGTAGAAGTATTTAAGAAATAAAGGTAAGCACAAGACAGTATCCCCTCTGATATATCTGTCTCACACATACGTGTGTGGATATGTAAGGTTCTAAGTGCAATAGAACAGTCATTTGTGTTTTTTTGAGAGGAGAAAGTGGACTGGGGAGAGGGAATCTACAATCCCTTTGTGGACAATCATTGAAGTTCTCCCTAGCAGGCCAGTACAAATCCTGGACACCACATGGAGTCAATGCAGGAATAAGGAAGGGCAGAGCAGTACATGAAAGCTCTTTCTCTGCATTAGCAGATTTCAACCCTTAGAAGCAGAAATCTAAAAATGATTTGTGAATTTGAATTCACTTTGAGTGTGAACATTTTAGAATAGTATTGAATGAATCTCTTTGGCAGGCAGCAAGTGTTAATGCTGTCAGTGCCCTGCAGTATCTTGTCGGGAAATTTCTCTGGCCCATGTGTTTCCCTGTAGAAAAATTAGATTAAAATTGTGTCCTTTGAGCTGTATGGGATGTGCTTACTTCAGCATTTTAGGTTGGATCAAGAGTGGCCTTTGGAAATGAACCTCCTGGTTATTCCCACGTGTAGGGCTTTAGTTTGCAGCATGGTTTGCAGTCTCAGAGTACACAAATGGGATTCCTCAAGGGTGAAATTAAACTGTGACCCAGAACCTAACGTGCTTCAACAACTATTGGATGTGCGGCCCGCACTGGAACTGATTGAAAGTAGCTTGCCATAAACTGGGTGTAGCGTAGACATCAGACCCTCAACACACATGGGTTTGTTCTGTAGACCCCTTCCAATTGCACCGCAATAGTTGTCAATAGAGAGATACCCACAGTCTGATCATTAACACATCTTGCTCTTTTTAAAAACTGATTATGGGAATCTGCTCTTGTATCTGCTATTCCTTCTGGAATTAATTACTGCTCATTAACAAAGTGGTTGGTCTATTTCATGGGAGAAACAGGATGAGACAGATGGAGGCCAGCCAAATGTTCTTTAGCATGAGGCCTTTCTCACCCTCACAGAGATAGTTTTGTGGCTCACACATTAGGAGCAATTTTCAATGTAGTTAACTATTCTGCTTCTGTTGCGTCTTGATGTCAAGATATCTCAATGACTAAATATATAGATATCTAAGTAACATGTAAAAATGTGTTCTAATTATCTGTGAGATAACTAGGAGCTCATTGGTTTATAGGTTTTCCTCTCTGCTTGTGTGTAATTAAATGTATCAGTATATTCTATGATTTAAGATTTTCTAGAGTAGGTAAATGTTATCTTTCCACATTTTAAAATTGTATGTTGTGTAGAGGTGGTTCCCTTTCCCCTTCCCAAAGAGCAATTGCATGAAACAAATTATTTAGAAAGAAAATACAAGCACATGTTTCTTGCTTAGCAATTTTAGTCTTTTACACCCTAGTTGAATTTTTTAGGTACATTTTGACTAGTTCAGAAAAGCATTAATTTTTCAGTATGACCTTTGAAAGCTCCTGCAGATGTATATTGCTATGGTGGACACCTACCATGCCAGCCTGTAAGTACCTCAGAAAAAAAGCTTTTGGCATAGGTGGAACTCCTAGATAAAATTAATCCTTAAGGCAGCAGCAAAATTGAAAGACCTAAATAGCAAATTTACTGAATACACAAACTTATGATCTCTTTTAAAAGTATAACTTGTCTTTGATTGTTTCTTTTTGTCCATGGTTTTCAACAAAACTGACTGTGGCATTTTGTGGTGTGTTTGATAAACTTCAGATGGTTTAAAAGATGAACAGCTCACACACGGTGAGTGTAAGCAACCTGCTCTGTACAAAAGGTTCTTGGCCCTGTGATACAGCAGGATCTGGATTGTCCCTGCGTTTAAGCAATTTCCACGTGATGACATTGGGCACGCTGGCTCTGATGGACTCAGTTTGCTGATGTCCTTCAGCTCATTATCGCCTTCATATTTGACATTGGCAGTTCTGTGGAACAAATAATTCAGAAATACATAAAATTCTTGTTAAATTGTGCAAGGCAGGGAATGTTGGTGGGTTACAAGAAGCAGCTGTGAGACTTAGCAAGGCTTGTATTTGGGCCCTTAGTGAGGAATATTACCGAAAATACAGCTAGTGGAATACACTCTGAATGGCTTGTGAACTGATCCTTCCCAGTTTTTGTCTTCACATCTGTGCTATGAGTGACGCTGTCAGTCAATTGGTTTTAAGGTGCTTTCAACTGCTTTCAACTATGTGCATTGACTTCTGTGTTGAAAGCTTGTCTTTCTCCACAAGCCCCATTCTCACTAGTGCACTCAAGAGACCCAAGTATTGGAAAAAACAATCTTTTCTCTCAAGTTTGATAAAGGAGCAGAGAGAAGTTTGGGTTGTTTTCTTCCTCTCTCTCTTTTCTAAAGACCTTTCTTGATCTTTTGTGTATAGGCAAAGGAGAAAGAAATGTGCATTTGGCTTTTTTTTATGTGCGAATGGCAACAAAAAATGGAGTTTGATAGTAATTCACGCACATCTACACTAAATAATGGATACTTTATGAATCAATGAACTACATGAAAGTCTTCCAGCAGCAAATTATGCGTCCTATTTAAGTGTAAACTGTTCAAATATTATATGTATGGCCTTGTCTTATATCTCCACTTGGACCCAATGAAGGACAGTTAAGATTGATAGGTCACATTCTCTGGCACATTTGTTATTGTAATTCCAAGGACGAAGAACTAACACATGGGAAAAATAAACAAATATCCAACATAAGGCATTAATCAGTAGCAGTCTAGAGCAAAATAAGGAGGGTAACATATTACAGACCACTTTGAAGGGTGAAATTGAGATCCAGTGCTTGCAAAAAGACCCTAATTCTTATACGTGTACACAAAGACAAGAGAATATGTCCTCTGAAATAGTTAACACTGCACAGTATATGTGAAGGAAAAACTTTGTTAATTTGTAATACCAGCTAGATTTAACCTGTAAGTCACATAAGAAAGTATAAAATTAATCACTTTGACACATTTCTTTTGTACCAGTATTGGTAATTTCCACTGCAAAAGAAAAATAAAGGTGTGTTCTCCAGAAGCAGCTCTAAACCCGAGCATGGAGCAGTGGTGCAGAATTCCTTCCTTGAACTTTTGGAGTTCAAACAAGAAATAAATTGGACCCTGAGCAAAACTTTACTTGATGATTCCCAAATCCAGAAATTCTGCCACAGGTTGGTATTTAAGTTCATATAGCTAGTGAGTTTAAATGGGTGACTATTTCTTCTGGGGAAGAAACCTTGGAAGCAAACTATACTAAAGAGAGACTCATTTTATGGTTCTGCTTTACAGGGTGATTACCTATACTGGGCTCTAAATATGTCATACTCTATCACCCTTATAAACATCTCATGACCTCCTCATGCTCAAGCTCCTTTGCAAATGGACAGATAACAACCTGGTAGTTTTATTTAATAAAAGAAGGACTTGCAACTTCTGGATTTTTGGTTTGTTGGGTTTTGCATTTGGGGTTTTTTGTTTGGTTGGTTGTTTTTTTGTTTTGATATGGTTTTTTGTTTGTGTTTTTATTTTCTTTTTTTTTAATTATTTTTTGTTTTTGTTTGGTTTTGTTGTTTTGGTTTGTATTTTTTTTAACATCAAATGAAATTTTCTAATTTCACTGGGATTTATAGCTAGATTCTGAACATCTAGCCAATTTATTTATTTTGGGACAAAAATATAGCTTAAGCAGTCCCATTTCAGGCATTTTTACTGTCATGGATGAGATTTATTTTATGAAATATAATGACTGTGTATCTAGCTGCTTGATTTTTGGCTCTGCTTTGTCTGTGAGGCAGGCTGTACTTGAATCACCTTCAATTTCTATGTCATGACCCAGTGAATCATGTCCTTGCAATCAAATCAGATTGGGAAGGAAAGAAAAAGAGAAAAACAAATCAACAAAAGATCAAAAGGGCTAAAAGAAAATAACCAAGCCACATAATTAATACAGTGTGTCAGACTTCAATGCTTAATTATTTTGTCTTGCATTCCTTTCTTTCAGTTACCTTCGCTAATTGAAGTTGTTAGCTTTCTATGCAGCAACTTTGTATTGATGTTTTTCAGTAAAATATTTGGCACCCTGTGGGTATTATATAAATAAAAAATAATAAAGTAATCAGGTCGTAATATACATGAGAAGATTTTAGCCTGTCATGTTTGCATCTTGGCTGCAAAGAATTCCATCTATATTATAGTCCTGAAGCCACAAGCATGCAGTATAAAGTTCAAAACAGAATACAGCAGTTTGGGACCCGATCCTGTAAACCACAAGTGTACTTTTAGTCATATGTACAATTCCATATTTTAAGTATGAGTAATAGGGCTAGGCATGAATCATTTAATATGTGGGCTTGAATCTGAAAGTATGTATACATGTTATTTGTTAAATATTTTTTGTGTAAGTTCTAGGTGTGTTATGATCAACCACAAAGAGAATTGTCCAGAATCGAAGAGTTTAAAGTCACCTGTTGACTTCTGCCTATTTGATTAGATTTTGGATTGGGGTTTAAACAGACAACGTGCAATATAAGGATTGGGACCCAGCCAGAACAAAGTGATTGAGCAGTGAAGGTATGCTAGTTTCACATTTTTCTTGTTTGATCTTGTGTTGATTTTTCCCTTCTCTCATACAGTCTCTCTTTCTTTCCTCCCTCTTCTGGTTTGTTGTGTTTGCACTTGTTAGGTTGAGGGCCTATAAACATCTTATCAGAAAAATGTTGGAAGGAGGGTAAGGGGCATATCAGCGTCAGTAAAAGAGGAGTGCTGGATGTAAGGGAGCCTGTGCAAGGCATGCAGGTAGGAATGGGAGGCACAAAGGGGATGGTTAGTCATGCTGGAAGGTTTGGGTCTTTTTCCTTTTTTTTTTTTAAATCTGAAGTATTTAAGAATATGTTATTTCAATTGGATATGTAGCATCGGTTTTGAGTTCAAAACCCATGGAAGCTTCCAGGATTGGGCTATGCATGACTTGTCTGTGTTTGGAATTATTCCAGATTTGCTGCTGCACTTGAAATTCATTCCCTGCCTTAATCCAAAGTAACTTTTCAAGTGTAGACAAGCCTAACAGTTCAACACTAACATTTACTTACCTTTGGCAAGTTTTAGGTGTTCAAGGAATGCAGGATCATTCAGGAAGGAATGCAGTATTTTATCTCTTTAGTGTGTATTAATGAGTTATTTCCTAAGAAGCTTTTAATGGCATGGTTTTATTAACTGAACCTTCATATTAAAGGTTGTATGAGTAGTCATATAACTGCAATAATGGAGTTATTGCAGTATAACTACTCCTAAGTAGTCAGCAACCTACAGATAAGGCCTTTTAGCCCTTTCCCTGCCTCCTGCTGCACAATAGAACACTTCAGCTTATTTTAATAATTGCTTTTTACCTCAGGGAGAGACAGAATGGGTGACCTAGGCAATAACTGCAGTCTGAACATAGTCCTTGTGCTTGATTCCAATTCCAAACCAATCTTAGGTACCAGATTTCCTTGCAGGATGTCTATTCTTCCATTCCTTTGTTAAAATTTAATGAATCAGAGTATTTACTCTTTTCTGGACTTTCAAAACTACCAATGCTTCTTTAGCACTTCAAGATCATGGCTGCTGGACAGGGTGACAGAACCTGTGTTGTGTTAATGTAGAACATGATCTATACATTCAAGAGCTAACAGTCCATGACTTAGAACAGTGTGGTCCTTTCTATCTTTGAATTTTTAAATTAATTTATTTTTTAATGCTATCGTGGCTGGGACAGTCTTTTAGCCTTGAAAAGGTTCTAGACACTGTACGAAGTAAGACAGTGTTTTGTAAGAATTTGTCCTTACTAATGTCTGAGAATAATTTCTGTGATCTCGAAATACTTTATGACAAGAAGACATTTTCATACTAAGATGCTCATTTATGGAAGTCTGTGCTTTCAGGATTAGAATCTCCAAGTCAATTTTAAGATAAACATTTTGTTGGCTTATTGTACTCTCCATTTCTTTTGGTGGTTGAAGTACTTTTAAGGAGTGCTATAAATAGGCAAGCGATCATCAGATGCCTACCTCCTGCAGCAACTATTTAAAGCCACTTGTACTTGTGGCAGCAGATTCATTGTAAGGGTATGTTCATTAGCAGGAAACATATTCAATGCTGTGCAAACTACAGCAAATAGTCCCCAGCTCCACGTTTAGTCCCAAGGCCCCAGTCTATCATCACTATAGAAGACATAGAGGATTCTGTGTTTCTTTAAACTGCAGAGATACCCAGGCAATGTTTTCAGTATGGTAAGGTTTTGAGAACAAGTGAACTTCAATTTGGTTGTTAAACTCCCAATGTGTAAAAAAAAAAAAACCAAACCAGTAGTTTATGTGAAATTTGATTTCACAAGCAGTTGAACGCTGTGGCTTTGTTCAATAAATCAGCATTGGTCAACTATAAATAACACTGTATGAGCTTCACTAGTGTCTGCTTAAAATTATGTGAAGTTATTTGTTTAATCCGTGGTAACTGTGCTAAGCTGAGCTCCTTGCTGGATATCCAGTGTGCTGGGCACTCAAAAACCCGGGTGATGACAATGCTGTTAGGCTCATGTAAATCCAGAGTAACAGGGGATGTGTCTGCACCTTTTAAGAGTCATATGAAGACATTTGGCTTAGAGCTGATGAAGGCTGGTGTATGTATGCCACTTACTACTGTAAAGATCTAAAATAATATGAAGAAAGGCTGAGTTGGGGGTGTTCAGCCTGAAGAATATAAAGGCCCTGAGGAGATCTCTTACTGTGACCTTCCAGTACTTAAGGGGGACTTATAAGAAAGATGGGGACAAACTTTTTATTAGGGCCTATAGCAATAGGACAAGGGGTAATAGTTCGAAATGAAAAGAAGGTAGATTTAGACTAGATGTAAGGAATAAATTTTTTCACAGTGTGGGTGATGAAACACTGGAACAGCTTGTCCAGAGAGATGGTAGAAGCCCTATCCCTGGAAACAATCAAAGTCAGGCTGGACAGGGCACTGGGCAACCCTGCTGTAGTTGAAGATGTCCTTGCCCACTGCAGGGGGACTGGATGAGATGACCTTTAAAGGTCCCTTCCAGCCCAAGCTATTCTGTGGTTCTATGAATATAGAATGCTATCCAAATGAATAATCATGAATCCCTGTTCATGGGAAGGATTAGGTAGTTCAAGTTTAATGGATTGACACTGCTTCTGGCTTGGGTGACATGAACTCAGATGACATTTCAGTGCAGGTTTAGAGATTTATGACCATAATGTGAAGTTTGCAATTGAAGCTGGCCCTTAATTTTGTGTGAGTAGTAAATGAGTAGTTCTTATTCACAGAAGTATCCATAGTAAATTTCATGTGCCTGTGTAAATAAAAGTGTTGGTGGTAGTGACTCAGAATTAATGCTAAAAATAATAATAATAAAAAAAAAAAGTAGGAAAAAAAGGATGTTGTTGCCAAGTTAATAGTTTTAACTTGGTACATAATTTTTAAGATAAGAATTGACATTTACTACTGCAGCACTCTGAAAACTTCTAAACCTCTTGCAAAAGTGAACTGTCACAGCTTTCATACATCTTAGTGAGGATAACACATTATTACATTGCTGGAATCTGCCAATGCCTGTGAAGTGAAATAATCCTGCCCCAGACAAGAAGATAAGCACTAGATCAGCAAATACTTAAAAATTATGTACAGAATTGTGTTCCACAGCTGCAAAGATTGAACACAACAGCTAAAATTACAGGAATTTTCTTGGCTTTAATAGGAAATTAGATGTTTTCTATATATTCTGACATGAAATAAAATTTAAAAAAAATTACTAAAGCCAGCTGTATGTCATTATGTTCCTGGGTGAGCCAACCCATGCACCTAACTATACATTTATGTGGCAGTTTTTCACATCTTCAGTCCTTTAACTTCGTATATATTAACTCTCATCTGAGTTACAGATTAGTTTATAGCTAAAAATCAGAGCTGAGCACATCTTGGAAAGTTTTGAACTTTTTCAGACACCAGGGGTAGCAGTGTAAAGTCTGAACTATGGTTAAGGATGCTCAATACCTAACAGAGTTGGCTCCAAGGACCAGAAACAGTTCTTAACTAACACTGGTGAAAATGGTGAAAATAATTTGGCTGTGTACAAAGAATTTGATTTTGCCAAGCCTTTTGCATGCATTGGACTTCACACACTTGAACAGCTCTCATGGCTGCTCATTTGAGTGAAGTCAATCTGTATAATCTTGGCCGGATTGGATTGGGGCCTAAATGAGTATTTAAAATAAAAATAATAATTTTGCTTCAGTTTCAATCCCATTTTTAATCAGCATGCTGGAATTTCAACTAGTGGAAATATAGTAGACACAACACGAATTGAAATACATATGCTGCGTTTAGTGCTGTACAATATTATTTTTCTTCTTTGTTGAAGGGAATTCCCCCACCTCCGTATCTCTCTCTCTCTCTGAGATTTTGCACCCTACATATAGACTGAGAGTGATAAGACTGGAGTATGTCATCCTCCAACATGTGCAACTGTTCAAACACTAAAAATAAATACAAAAAAATTGTGTAAGTGGGCTTAGGCTGCCAACAAACAGTCTGAACTTGTATTTTACTTGTTTCTGCAGGTTTTATAAGCCTGTTCACTGAAATATTTAACACAGAGTAAACGCTTGTTAGAGCAACCTTTGATTTTCTTGCTAGAGATCTCTTATATAGAGGTAATGTTGAAGTTTTGAGCCCTAGTCTTTGGGATTGATCAGCGCTTCCCAGGACCCAGCCAATTACTGAAGTGTGGTACGTGCAGCAGAACTTTACCAGTAGGACTCCTCCAAATAGGCCGAGATCAGAATTCAGTACCAGCAGCAATGGGTTATTCCAGGTTGCAAACTGGCCTTTCAAGAATAGCCAAATCACATCTGAACTCTTTTCACGCACCTCTCGGATAGACTTTAGAACCCAACATTGATGATTCAGGGACAAGCAGCCTGATCATTAATGAAGCTAAATAGCACTATTAAAAAAAAAAAAAAAAAAAAATTTGACACATCCTCCTGCTACTGAGAAAGAAGGTTAAACCAGGGAAGACTTGTGGAAATGTTCTGAAAGTGCTCTGTATTTCTCTGTATCTCTGCATGGTCTCCAGGCCTACACAGGAATATTTGCTTATTTGGATAATGACAAGATTAGGGCTCAGTTTTTTGATGGGATTTTTGCCGCATTAACATTTGCAAAGCGCCAGCAGCAGTACCACGACTTAAAACATACATAGGCAATGAGAAGTCGAGCAGCAGAAACTGCCCCTTGCAGTCTTAAAGAGGCTCTCTCAGAAGCAAGTTCTCTGCTGAAGAAGAAAACTTTGTCAAGCTGGACTGTGGGTGGAAAGGCCTCACCCACGAGGCAGTTTGTTCCAAAATTCAGTAGGCTTGACGCTGTTGAAATTGAAGTGTATTCTGAACTCAACAGGATTTGCCGTTGTTTTCTGTCATAAACCCCAGACGATCCATCTGCACCATTTTGCTCAACATACGCGATGCCAACGCTGCGGTGCTGACCGCGGCTCCCCGGGCTTAGGCTCTTAGGTGCTATTAACGTGCTCCCGAAGAGAGCGAGCGCTGGGGCGCCAGCTCTGGACCGGGCGGGTTTGGGGAGTGGGGTTCGGCCCCAGCCTCGCTCCGTCCCGGCGCTCCCCACAGCAGCGGCGGGAGCGGAGCCCCGCTCTGGGGACGGTAGCCTCGCGTCGCGCACGTGCCACTGGGGTTATCGCTCGCGGCGCACCTGGCACCGCCCTCCTCAATGTCACCGGGCGGTACATCCAGACTAACGGGTGCGGCCGCGCACCGCAGGTCGTTCCACGCTGCTGCTAACGGAGGCCAGGGGGAGGGAGCCGCGCCGACCCTAGTCGCAGCTCGCGGGGTCCACCGCCCCGCTCCCCAGCCGTGGCTGCCCGAGCCGCCGGCTGCCGGCGCCGCCGCCCTGTCTGTCCCGGGCCGATGTTCCCGCTGCCCCGCGGGCGGCCGGGCGCGCGCTCAGGTACAGACCCGGGGCGCGTGGAAACCGGGCCGCGCGCCCGGCGGAGGCGGGGGCGAGCGCGAGGGGCGGGGACGGGCGCGGGCGGCCGTCACGCGCCCGTCCCCGCCCCGCGCCCAATGGCGGCGAGGCCCCGCCCGGCCCGCCCCGAGGGTTACTGGCGGGCCGAGGGGGGCTGGCCGAGCAGCTCCGCGCCGCCTCCGCCTCCTCCCGCGCACCGCGGGCCGGGCAGCAGTGGCCGGCGTTGGGCGGCCTCTGCGACGGCTGCCCTTCTGTCCCGTCCGCCCGTGGCCGCGGTGCCCATGGCGTAGCCTCACCGCTGCGCGCCTGCCGCCGCCGAACGCGGCGTGGACAGACCCGCTGCCAGGTAGGTGCGGCGTCCGCGACCTCTACCACGCCGGCGGGCAGCCCGGGCCGAGCGGAGACGCCGGGCGGAGACGCCGGGCGGCCCCTCGGAGTTGCGCCGGCCGTCGGGGCGGGCGCGGGCTGCTCGCCCCGCGACATGTCATCCTGAGCAGGGACGGCGGTGACGCCGGGCGCGGCAGGAGGGTCCCCGGGGGGCCCTCCGCGGAGCTGCCAAGCTGAGGGGTTCGGGACCTGTTGGGGGTGGGACGGGCAGTGCCCGCGCGTGGGGCCGTGTGTGGCGAGCAGCGCCGGCAGCGGCTCGCCCGTCCGGACCGTGCAAACGTGCCGGCGCCGTGCGAGAACTAAGCGGGGAGCCGGGAGGTGGGCTGCTGGCCAGTCACAGTTACAGGTGTCGGGCTGGTTGGTACGTGCTGGGCGAGTTACTGGTACCCAGTGAAACCCCTGAGAGATGCTAACGCCGCTGTGCGCGGCAGGGTTGTCGTCCACTTAATGAAGCCAGCTGGGAACTTAGCGATGGGAACTTAGGACAGCGTCAGTTCAGCGTGCAAAGGCCGCTGCCATGCCACTTCATTACAGCTTCACTGAGGAGCTGTTGACCTGTGGGATTTACCCTCGCGTGTTTTGCAGGGGGTGTACTGGAGTCGATGCCCTGCAGCCTTCTGAGTGCATGTCTCCTAGCAATAACAGTAATATGCCATTAAAGTTAGATGTAAATTAAGTAACTCTTTAAACTTTACCCAGTTTCAGATGCACTAGCAATTCCAAAGTTTTTATCACTCAAGTCAAACAGTACGGGAGAGGATGCTTCTTGTCCCTTTCAGAAGAAAGGACTGCAGGTATAGCTCTGTGTGTGGTTGCACCTTTTCACTTGGTGTGGAGGTAACCAGATGGAAATCTACTTATGGGAGTTCTATTAAGCTGTAGCTGTTTTAATTTGATTGTCATGATTTGTTAGCTTCTTCTCAAATGTATCAGCAGCAGCAAGTCCAGTTTTAACAGAAACTGCTTGATAACTGATTAGAGAGGGACTTAGATGAATGAGTGCCATGATTTTGTTCTAAGAAAGAATTTTTCCTGGTTGGGTCTGTATTTATACCAAGCTAAGTATTTATTTACTTTTTTATTTTGAGTGAGGCAAAACAGGCTGCTATTAGACCCCTGTGGGGAGAGCCTGAAGTGAGAGTGCTGCAAGCTCTCTAATTCCAGGACCAGTGAGGTTCAGCTCACAGTGACCTGTACCATTGTTGTTATAGTAGTCTCACATGCAGAAGGTTTTAACACTACACACGTGTAAATACAGCTTCTTCCAAAGACAAAATCTATTTGTTTATCAGTTCTTGCTAGGAACACTTTATTTCCCTTCCAGTCCGCATCTTTTCAGTGAATACAAGGCATAACATGAGTTGGTAGCAAGGTTTTAATTAGCACTGCACAGGTGTCCCATCAAAGTGTTTCCAACAAAAGTGTTAGCAAAATGTCAATGGCAGATGTTTATTCACTTGGAGAGCTCCAGTTTAACCCGTGAAAACTTACAGGGCTCGAATTCTAGCTGAAGAGAAGCTGCTCGTGTTAGGACAGAGACCTGGGCTCACACCAACCGCTGCAGCTGGTGCTCAAGGTTCCCGGCTAGCTGGGGGAGGAAGGGAGGGACGGGTGTTAGAGGGGGGGGCAGGTTGTTGGCTTCCTTCAGTGAAGAGTCCTTTACTCTGAAATGTGCTTCCCCCAATTGTTTGCTATAGTCCAACCTTGCGAAGTTTAAAGTGGCACTTCAGTTTTTTCTCTTCTACCACCATTTCCCTCTGGGGAGGGAGGTCTTGTATGATCGTTGATTCTGATGTGCCTTTTGTGCGTCCAGAATCTCATCTTGTCAAAGTCTGAAAATGATACCTACCATGGATATGATTTCTTTTAAAAAATTAAGTTTCAATTTTTGTTCTACAGCATGCAAATCATCTTCTAATACCCCAGCATCTTGAAACCTACCTCTAGGAATGGTGTTTGAAGTTAATTACTAAACCAGCAGGGGGAACACAAAACTTTCTGTCCATATATGAAGTCTTTCTTTTTACCACCGTTACAATTTGTTAAAACTCTGGGCCTGTACTTTTGATAGTATTGATCTTTAGAAGATGAATGTTAATGTACTTGAAAAAAAAAAACCAAAAACAACCCTGCAACCATATACTGGCACAAACACATTACTTTTGAATCCTTGTTTATTAGTTTGTTCTACCAGGCCTGTCTCCCACTCTTCTGAATAGAATTCTTGTTGTATTAGTCAGAACTGAACTTGAAAAAAACATTAGAGGTTTATTGAAATGAAATTTAACTTTGAAGATGTTTGAGGTGAATTAATTAAACCCAAGAAATTATATTTTCAGTAATCCTTTAAAGTTTTAGATAATGAGCTAGAAATAATATTTTCACAGTAAAACTATTTCTGTATCACATTTATTCCTGTATATAGAAATCCTGAGCTAAAGCTGAGTTGCAAAAAAAGTTGTATTCTCCCAAGAAACTATTCCTAGTATTTAGGGTTTCCATAAGGGGGAATATTTTTAGATATTCTCTTAGGTTTTACGAAGTCATTACTGTCTTATTTTTGTAAATATCAGCTGCTGATCCCACCACAGATCAATTAATTTTTCTCTTTGATTTGCATTGGTGTAACAATGGATTAAGGTTTTTTGTGCCAGAACTAGTGAATGTATAGGCTCTTGCCAAAGAAAGTTATCTGCATTGGTCCATATTTGAACTTTCTAGCATGCAAGGTCTGATGCAGCCATATGGCAAGAACTTAAGGTATAGGTATAGAAACAGATTGATGAATGCTAAGTGAAGACTGGGAATTTGCAGCATGTCAGCTATTCCCTAATAAGTGCCAGGGAACAAGCTCTTGCACTGCAATAAATATGAGATATCTTGCTTCTAGTACTTGGGGTTAATTGTCTTTCATTGATGGTGGGATAAAAACATGCCTGGGAGCATTTGCTACAGAGTAGCTAATTTGCTACTCCTGAGTGCTAACAATTGTGAGTGATGATAACTCTCCTAGCATCTTAGAGCAAGTGGAAACAAAATACAGTTTGCTTGAAATCAGCAGTCCCAGGTCAGGCTCAAAGGAAGAGATGCAAGCTGCTCGGGTTCTGGAATGGCACTGGCTGCGTATCGAGGTATTAGATCAATATGAATATTCTTCCCATTGTTTCAGTGACCAGGTGTATGTGTCTGCCACTGGCCATGCATTCTTCTCTAAAAACACTGTTTGACGTTGCCAGGTACTTAAGGTACAAAAAGATGAGTGTTAAGTTCCATTGATGATCTTCCTCTTCCATAATTTTTGTGGAATCAGAAAACTTTCTCATGTATGTGGTTCTCTGAGATGCTGAAGTACGGAGTTCATAAAGTCAGTGAGATTTCTGTTTTAATGTTATTTGTAAATAGTGCTAAAGCTTTGCCTAATTTCTTACAATTCTTTTGTTTGATATCTCTGATGATACTCTGATAACATGTAAGACATGAACTACTAAGTCTTGGGCGATTTATGCAAATCTCAGAAAATACTCCATAGGACACAGATTGCAAATATCTTTACAATCATTTTACTTCTGATCTAGTTCCACAAAATATTTGTGTATTATAAATAGGCATTACTTCTATAGCGGGAATATATGTGGTGATTAACAGTGGTATGCTGGTT
The DNA here is from genome assembly GCA_024605025.1 of Megaceryle maxima. NCBI lineage: Eukaryota > Metazoa > Chordata > Aves > Coraciiformes > Cerylidae > Megaceryle > Megaceryle maxima. The sequence goes on from JANHGN010013376.1 coordinate 28,726, forward strand.
TCTGGCCACTTCATGAATAGAAGCATGTTTTGCCATAAAAACATACTAGCAAAGAAGTAGTGCAATTGGAATTGCTTTATCCATAACTGTGGATTCACATTTTTATGTGCTGGCAGTCATCCAATAGAGCAACATTTCTTGTGCTATTACAGCAACAATTAACTCTGTAGTAGCCCAAATGAAACAGATTTGCACATCTCTGGAAATCACTGAAGGGGGGACTTTAAAGCCAAAGTTTAAAAAATATGAGATCTATATTATTTCCACTCTGACAAAATTATATTTAAAACCCCCCTCATCCTTTGTCACCTTGAGTATCTAAATAATCGGATTTGTCAAGTTCGGCTGAGAACATGTCATATACTACTGTGTTATGCTGTTCAGTTGTACTGCTTACAAAGAATGATGTCTGGCAAAATACACTAGTTTATGAAATACTTATAATGAAATAAATGAATTTATTGAGGAAAACATGGAATTCATTATTTCATATTTGTTCTGTGTATAGTACTTGAAAAGGAGCTCTATGTGTTTATTATTAGCAGATTTAGTTCCATTATATTTAGCACTTCTCTGTAATAGTCTAATTTCAATACACTAGCTGGCCAAGCTCAGAGTGTGGTGGTTTTTTTTGGTGGTTATGGTGTGGGTTGTGTGTTTGTTTTTGGTTTTTTGTTCCCCCCCCCAACATGTAAGATTTGGAGAGGCAGCTGGAAGTGGCCCCTCTTTAAAAGACGTTTAGTTGTGACCTTGCAAGAGACCTGTTTAGATGTCAGGAGAATAGCTTATCTAGAGGTCATGGGTCTGAAACAGGTTAATTATAGCTAACGTGTATAGGCTGTTTGCCTACATAGAAGGTTAACAGGGGCTGTGATGTACACATATCATTACAGGCATCATTACTGATTCTGCAAAAGTATGGCAGTTTACTTAGACTCTGATTTCCTTTGTAAACATAGGCATTTTCTGTTGGAAATCAGTGTAGGTTCATTGTGTGAGTTGGGGACAAAAAAAATATCCCAAACTACCCAGTGAGCTTACTGTATAGTATAGATCTGCTGAATACATCTGTTTCTTTGCCAAGAAGCTGGAGGAGGATTAAAGACTGACATGGCCTCTTTTGTCTTAGATTTATAGAAGTAATTAGACTATAGCTGCATTTGACACACACATTTGAGAACTCTGGTAATATTTTATCAGCAATGCAGTACTTTGGTTTTGACAATGATTTGAGTGAAGCAAAATTCTGTTTTGATTTACAAAGCAGCTGTTGTGGCATTTGAAAAGATGAGCCTTTTCTTATGCTAAGGCTATTATGTTAATGGCCCAAGTCACTCCTCCAGTATATACTGCTTATGTCATGTGATGAATTAGTTCTTCCCTCCAGCATTTGAAATGGCCAGTAGCTTTGATCCAGTGGTTTGGTTCACTCCAGTGATGAGGTGTAGTGTTCCTTCTGGCATACGAGATGCACAAATTATTTATGTGAATATGGAAATTCAGTGTGGCCTTCTATCTCCCTGAACTTGTGTTCAAAGCTTTTTGCAGTCTTCAGGTGTATGTTTAATATAAAATAATGAAAGGCAGGAAGTTCTAGGCAGTGAAAATTATATGTGAATGTATCCCCATTCTGAGTGGTACATGACAATGATGTGTATCTCAATGAAACAAATCCTCATTGCAGTGTTTATAAAGGATAATTTTTATGAAAAAAGTTTTGCCTCTACCTGTAACTGTTTCTCTGCCCAACAAATTAAATTGCACTGCTTGTTTGGCAGGCAGTTAGGAAGAGGGTAGATTACTCCTACACAAAGGGAAGCTCCTTTTGACTCATTCTTTTAACTCTTTGGTTACTTTAAGGTCTTCCCTATTTGTGTGGGAGAAGTTTCCTGTCTTACAGATGTGCATCTGAAAAGTCAGTGGCTCACAGCTAGCTTCTGCTAAATGTGTTTATCTTGTGTTCTTCTTTAGCTACGTGAAGAAATAATCTCAATCTACCTGCTTTCTAAAGTATCCCTTTTTCTAGAGAGCAAATTCAATACGTGCTGCTTTTTATTTTTTAAAAATGTGGTTTTGATAATGCATGTGGTTAATTTTACCTAGTAGTTAATATTTTAATCTGTTAATTTACATCTTGTAGTATTTTTATGGCCAGTAGCAGTGGGGAGGGCTGATCTGTATCCCCTTGTCCAATTCCCCTATAATGGGAAAGGCTGTTTTTCAATCCTGGCAATTTGCTGGCCATTTTTTTTGTCCTTCCCAAAGGGGAGTGCATCCTTACATAGTTAACTTATGCTTGATGTCATAGTCTTGCTTTTTCATTATTACCCCCTGGGGGTTTCTCATAATTAACCCAGAGAATTTGGGGTATTTGTAAGCCATGGTTTTCAAACCACTTTTCTAAATGTACGGAAGTTATTTAAAGATTTTTAAATCTTAACAGGTTGATTTAGCTTTTTTTTTTCCTGGTAAAAAGGTTCCAGCTAGAATATTTCTAGATACAGTTCTAAGGTTTTGCAGCTTAGTCTTGAAAAAAATAACATCATCAAGCATTCATTGACACAATGATTTGCTGAAATCTTTTACCCTGAGTGGAAGAAGCCTTGCTGAGCTGTTGGTAACTTTCCATCCCTATGTGGCTCCTTCTCCACAAGGAGATGCTTTCCCTTGGGTTATATCTGTCTTGATAGGTACATTAGAGCTGTTATCTGCTTAGTTTAGGTGTGCAATTAGAAACTGAGCCAAGTAAAACTTAAGATAAATTAAATTTGTGTGAGGTTGTTGGCTGCTACTGTGTTTGCGAAGCTAAGATAGTCCAGTGCCAAGAAACCTATTCTGTTTCCAATTAGAAACCATAAAAAAATAATTAGGCCAAAGAAATTTAACTATGAGGAGGAAAGATTGTAGAGATTTGTTTAATGTAATTTATGATCTTATTCAGCCTGAAGATTTCTATGCACTGGTAAATGTTTTTGTTTCAGGGTAAACTTTTCAGAACCGACAGATCCCCTTTAAAAAAAAAGAATCTGTTTTCTGTTAGCTGTGGTGAGGTACTACTGATTGAATTAATTTGGAACCTTAGTTTTATTTAAATGTAGGTTTGAGACTCATAGATTTCTTGGGCAGGCATGAAGACTTTAACCCAGTTTTTATGTGTGTACATTTTTAGAAGTCTCTGGCTTGTTTTTTGTTGGTTGGTTGGTTTGTTTGTTTGTTTTGTTTTTTGTCCTGCTACTACTTGAATGTTCATCAGGAAGACTGCATGTAACTGTGCTACTGGTAGTCCCTGATAAGAGCAGTGAGATTTTTCATCCATCTTCTGATATTAGAAGACCCAAAGCAGAACTGCCTAAAATCCCAGAATCACAGAATTACTGAGGATGGAAAAGACCTCTGATATCATCAAGTCCAGGCTATGACCTATCACCACCACACTGGCTATACCAGGGCACTAAGTGCCACATCCAGCCTTTCCTTAAACACCTCCAGGGACAGTGACTCCACCGCTTCCCTGGGTGGTCCATTCCAATGTCCAATCACCCTCTCTGTAAGTGCTTCCTAATATCCAACCTAACCTTTCCCTGGTGCAACTTCAGGCCGTGCCCTCTTGTCCTGTCACTAGCTGCCTGGGAGAAGAGCCCGGCCCCTGCCTGACCCTTCAGGTAGTTGTAGAGAGTAATAAGGTCCCCCCGAGTCTCCTCCAGGTTAAACACCTCCATGTCCCTCAGCCTCTCCTCTTAAGACTTTCCCTCCAGTCCCTTCACCAGCCTTGTTGCTCTCCTCTGGACCTGGTCCAGCACCTCAAAATCCTTCTGGAAGTGTGGGGCCAAGAACTGCACACAATACTTGAGGTGAGGCCTCGCCAGAGCTGTGTACAGGGCCAGAATTACATCTGCAGTCCTGCTGGCCATACTATTTCTGATACAAGCCAGAATGCCATTGGCCTTCCGGACCACCTGGGCACAGTGCTGGTGTAGTTGTGTCATCTTTCCAGGTGTGGCTGCTGTGGCCATTTCATGGTCCTCCTAGGACTTTTTGAGTGTGCAAGAATAAACTGAGAGTTACATGGAAAATATGTGGCTGAAGCTGGTGTTAGATTGCAGATTGCTTGAGCCATTCTAGTATAAGCACTGAAGAGAAATCCCAACGTCGTCTTTACTCCCCTCCCTTTAGAGATGCTCTGATGTGGGATGTCCCCAAGAGCTCTACATTAGAATAGAAATGTTCTGATTTGGTATTCCAATTACATGTAGAGAGTTGCTCTCGTTAAACTCTGCCCTTAGTGCCATGTGTGCTCCCTTCTGTAGGGAGAACAGTAACCTCTGAGAATTTCTTTAATCACCACCTACTCTTCCCACACAAATTCTTCCCTTGCCTTAACTCTATCTCTACGAATATATGCTGTTGTCAAAAAGACTGTTCCAGTCTCCTTTTTGTGGAAGAGTCTTGTGTACTCCTTCCACTAAAAGACTCCCAAATGCCCTTCCTTCCCTTCCACCTATTGAAACCCTCCTACATCCTGATCCTGTAGGAGGCTGTTCTCTTGTTTACACTTAGTAAGCAAAACCTTGCCCCTCAGCCTATGAAGATTCAGCTGCATGTCTCGCTGTGTTTGGGGGAAGTCCTGGGAACATACAGAAACAAGACAAAAATCGTTTTGTTGTAAACCACCTCTTACTTTTGTGATACATGTGCAATTATTATTCAGCTGAAACATCCAGTGTCTGATGTCATGACTATTATTCTCATCTAAACTCACAGCAGTTGAAGTCAGGTGATTAAAATAAATAAATAAATAAAATCGGGAAGCTGAAGGGAAAGGTGTTTATAAAATGATACTTGGAATAGACACCCTCACCCAAACTGGAGCTTCCTGCCAGCTGTGGGCAAAATATGCACCAGGTAACAAACCCAATCTTGGTAAAGCATTGCCAAAAGGTGGAATGGTTTTAAGTCTTTTATGGACTCACTTGTGTGTATTTTGTGGCTTCCTGTAATTTGGTAGGGTTCACTGTAATGCATTAATAAGAAAATAAATAAACAAAATGTTAAAACAGAAGCCGCATGGAATAGAGGGGCACAATTGCTAAATGGCATAAAACATCTTCCCTTGGCACTTGTCCAGTTCCCATAGCCTTTAACTGTGACTTGTTGAAACGTCCCATTGCAAGCACAGCAGCATGTGAACTGCAGGATATCAGAGTTACTTTTTCCCTGGGCTTTTGATATGTCAGAATTTTTAGTTTTATTACTATTCATGTATTCCCTGAAAAAGAAACTATTTTGTTGTTCCTAAAACAGAGTCTGCCCCCTGTTTATGAATAAGTAACTGTTTTAAGTTCTGAATGGTGGAACTTTGTGTATATGCGTGAACATAGGCATTAAAAAATACATACAGGTTTTCAATTCTACATTAATATTTCTAATGCTGTTAGTCAGCTTTCCGACCTGTACATGTGCAAATCATGCAGAGGATATATTTCATCTAATAAAAATCTGCTACAATTAATATTTAACAGGAGTAGGGTTATAAATAAACGTTTTCAAAAACAGTTCTCAAGTTTATAGAACTGCTTGTGTAGATAACCAGTTGGGATTTTTTTTTTTTTTTTAATTTTTTTAATGGAGCTTGGGTGTGCTTGATCACAAATGATTGCTGTTTCACCCGTGCATGGAATACGTGTATTCACTGCATTCCTGTAGGGATCCCACATGGGCAGATGGGAGAAAAACTGGTTAAATAAGTTAGGTGGTTGCCATGCATAAAACAAACAAACAAGAAGTGAAAAAGTTTTGGCTGTGAAGGCTTTCTTGGATGGCCTAGAAACTTAGTTGGGTTCACGTTGCTATGGCAAAACAACAGAAAGGGACAGATCCTGCTGGCTTTGCTCAAGTATCCCCATTCACTTTGGTGGGACTTGTGATGTTGCTCAGAGGAGGAGGATTTTTGGCTTGTGTTGTTGAAGTATTTGTTATCAGTGTTGTGGAGAGCTGTGCAACCTCTGGCACCATGCATGGAAAGAGGAGGGAATAAGCACAGTCCATGTCGATAAGGAGGAGAGGAAGTGGAAGTTATTCTTCAGGCAGTAAAGGAAAAGGTTAGACAACAAGGGAGATAGAGTTAAAGCAAGGGAAGAACTTGTATGGGAAGGGTAAATGGTGATTAAAGAAACAAGTGGTGACTACTGGGGAAAAGGCTTAAGAGAACAGAAATAAAAGGGGAAAATGAAGCAGTAAGAACCCAGTTCAGCAATAAATGTGGCAAATTCCTCTACTATACAAGCCTTAATAGGAAACAGAACCACCCTCATAGCTATGGCTGTGGCCAGCTGCAGATATATATTGCTGGGTTGGACTGTGCAAAAATAGGCAAAAATAAACAAAATCTGGGATGTTTTGTACCTTGGCTGAATTTTTCTCACCTCTTTTCTTACTTGATTCTATTTGTTATTGTCAGGTAATAGCAGCTTCATAGCTGGCTTCTGTTACAGGCGAGGGTGATCAGGTATTCCAGAATTCCAAAATACTGACAAATTGCCTGCTTAGCAGGCTTATTCTTAAATGAATTATTAGTAGCATTTTTGTCTGCTTTTCAGCTTGAACTGCAGCCACGTAGCTGGCCGTTTGGATATTGTCCATCCTAAGTTCATGAATGTCTCTTGTCAGTTTGTCACCTTTTCACATTGTCTTTCAGGGTTTGAAATTTGTCCTCCTTTTTAAGTTTGTGAATGCATATCTTCAAGCAAATGAAAATTAAGAAGAGCTTTCTAAGGAAAAGCTTCACTTAAGTCTCCATTGTTCACCCTTTGTGAGCTGGAAGAATTGGAGTAGAAGCCCGGGGCTTTTTGATTGTATACTGCCCGCTCTGAGTTACACCTTGTAAATGTTATTGAGCAGTGGGTTGTGGTAAGAATTCAATCACACTTTTGTTTTTATGTACAGATAGAGATCTGTATGTATTCTCTCTCCCTTTCAAATCATCTTTCCCAAATCAAAGTCGAAACAAAAGTTGGCCTCTCAACTTACTGAGGTGGTCAGCACAGAATGGGATTCTCAGCTGCTCTTGGCAGCATCACTTCATCTCCAGTTCTTTCCCTGTGCTTCCTGTTTCAGCACAGTGGCATGCCTTATAAAAATGTCACTGCAGAATGAGAAGTTTGTGCTGATGGAGGAGTGATCTAAGTAATGTCTTGTGTTTTCCTGTTTAGTACATTACTAAGTGTGTGTGCTGTCATTGCTCTTTTTCTGGTTTCTCTTTTGCTTCTTGTTGATAAAATGATTATACATCAGTAACTCAAGTTTCAGAATGCTTATTCATTGCCTGATTGCACATATGACATCTTGCAGGACATTAAGATGATGTTTTATATCTAACACTGGCTAGAAACCTCATGATTTGCTATATTTGGTAATTTTTACTTATGGCAGCATTTAAATAATGAATTAGCAACCAAATACTCTCGTTGAATAGATTTAGGTTTCTTTTCATCTAGAGTAATAGCAAATGACTGCAGCTTATGTTTGACTTCCCAAATGATGTTCAATATCTGTCAAATTCCTTATGCCTTGCCATTTTGGCAGTAAGCCTGTTTGCTTTGGATTTTCATGTTGAAAAACTTTTGTGTTAAAGGATTGTCTAACACTCTTCTCAACAACTTATTTCTGTTTAGTAAAGGTTGGCCTTAATTTACCAAAAGTTTAGTGTCCCTGATGGATTTGAGAGCTTAGCTGCATAACTTTGCACTCTAAGCAGAGAGGAGATATGTCTATCAAGGAATTCATTGAATGCTTCCAGTAGGTTCAGGACAGATCATTTCTACGAGCCTTGTAAACTGCCCAAAGAAGTGATTTTTCTGAGGTTTTCCTGTTTTGAGCTGTGTCTGGCACTGGGCTTGTCTGTATGTGTTCATTCTTCAAAACATTTTTTTTTTTCTTGAAGATGAACCCATCTTCTATGAAATGTTGTGAAAGAAGTCTTTAGGTAAGTCTTGCTTGTCGACCTGAAAACCCCAGACTATTGCTGCTTTGTAAGGCTGTTTTGTTTCTCTTGCTGTTAATAGCAGAAACTCATTGCAGTATTTTGCTACCTCAGTCATGTTGTGTGATAGTGTTGTAGTCTCTCTTAGCATTTTTTCAAATGTATTGACCCTAGCAAGCTGTGGAAGGAATAGTTTGTGGCAGTGACGCTGTAAGTGATGAAACATTGAACCACAGTAACAGTGGTATGTGCAACACCCTCTGCACAGGGCAGTGCAGTCTCTGCTGAATCTCCTGTGGAGAAATTCTTCAAAGCAGTTTTTGGTGTTTTCCTTGTAGCCATAGGAGTGTGTCAGTAGGTATCTTTGGAGTGCTGGGCTAGGTGTGGGTTTTCCCCAAGCAGACTTTTGATTGTGTACAGTGTGGCACACACTGTGTAACTGAGCCCAGCCTTTTGTCTGACTTCATACTGCATTCCATTTTAATGTCAGCAAGAATCTTTTAAATGGTATTTATGTTGTCACAGTTTAGATTTTGGTTCTGACTCAGCATTTTGCTATCACTTAGCCCTGTGATGGCTGTTTGTAATTGCTTGCGTTGCTTTGGGGTGAGTGTTAGTGGTTGGAAAGATACCATCTGTCATCTTCTGCTCCTGAAAGCTGGTAGTGAAGTCAAGTAGGTTTGTTATTTGATTGAATATGATGCCAACGTTCTGGTTCTTTACCTGCTTGGTCTGTAGTCTCATTTTAGACATATAGGTGACTTAGAATAGATTAAAAAACAAAAAACAAAAACAAAAACCACCACAAAAAAACCCCAAACACAACAAACCACAAAACTGTGGAAGATGATATCATGCATCTAGTAAGTGTTTCCCCTCAAAAGTCTGTAACATGCATTCTAGGGTCAGAATTCTTGATGTTTTTAATGCCTGCAGGCATCAGCGCTATTGTCATTTATTTGTGTAGCACATTTAAGTTGTTTTACTAACCTGGTATATCATGTCTTGAAATCTCTTAAAGCTGTTCAGAATCTTTATTTTATGTTTATATTTGGTGTCAGATGGTCAAGTGGCCTTGAAAAGTTTTCAGAATTTTTGATGTTGAGAAATGAGTTAAATTTATCATGCTACCTGTAAACCAGCTAAAGCACGCGTGAAACATTTCTCCATGGTATAATAAAGGTAGCAGCAGATAAATAAACAAACAAATGTTTATACATCCCAGAGAAAGTCTGAATACTTAAAATAAACATGTCTGATCCTATGAGTACCATTGGCAGGCTTCGTCAGGACTTCAGTATTAGTTGACAGAAAGGACTCTGGGATTTTGCTTCCAAGTAGATCACAACTTGCACAATGTACAATATGAAAGATCAACAGCTACAAAGAGGCACTGAAATACAGCAGGGAAGAGTACTTAGCTATCACTGTGTTGAATATTTGGCAATATACAATTACTTCTCTAGTAGTCCTTTAAGAAAGAATTTATGTAAGTTTTATTTGTATTAAAATGTATTTTTACTTTTTTTCTGTAGGCAGTTAAAAGTCTGGAAGATTTGATTTCAAAACATTCCACAAATTTCAAAGGAAGTAAATCTACATGAAGAGCTACAAAGGGAGTTGATTTGAGAAGATACAGCATTTGCAAAAATGTCTTCAAGTTGTGTGACTTCAGTGTTTGCTTTGATGATTTTGTGCTTTGCAGCTGCAGGTAGGTGGCATTATGTAAATCATGCGTTCGGTGTAGCTTATTGTATCTCTTCAGAATTATTGATCAAAAATACTTTTTCATGCTGGAAAAATGTAGGTCAGCTAAAGTTTGTATTTACATCTAGGTTTTATATAAAAAATCATGATCACAGCTGCTGGTATGGTGATGTGGGAAACAATGCTGTTCCTATAGGAGTGTTTTCCTGCATTTATGTTCCCCCTTAAAATCATTAAAGAACTGCAGTAGTAACATAAACAAAATAATTTATGTATTTATTTTTTAGAAAGGGAACTGCATGGTGCACGTATATTATGAAGGGGAAGGTTGCTCCGGAAGCCTTTAGGAGTGGAAGCAGGGTAGCCCTGCTGGTGTGGTGCTGTGGCCAAGCTATTAGGTCTGTCGAGAGTCTGGGTTTGTTACCTTGGGTGCAGGGTTCACCACCTTGCAGCTGGTGAAGCTGAGCTAGGTCTGGGCTGAAAGAGTGTACCAACTCAGCTCAGTGCTGCCTTTTAAGGTCTATAATCTGGAATTAAGTCCCGATTATTCAGTTCATAAAAATAAATTTCTGACAAAATCCTGGAAAGTTTCATAATAGGTCACTGAGTCCATCCATCCTTCCTGCCCTGTTGGGATAAACGTCACCTTGGTCGTTTGTGACGGCTGTCTAACCTGTTTGAAAGTTAACAGTCAGTGGTGATGGCAAATACCTTTTAATAACAGTTGTCAGTGTTACTGGAGGTCTCACAGTTTAGGAAGATGCGTTGCCATTTATGGGGATCGTTCCTGTCCCACCTTTTGTCCTAGCTGTGGATGTTTAAAGCCATGTGCTGCAAGAACTTGTGACAGAGAAAGGAAAGATCTGTACAGTTCAAGTACCTAGCTTATATTGTAGCTTTTTCAAGTACTAAAGTGATTCTCCTTGGTATGTTTGTCAAAGTTCTTCCTGTGATTGTGAGGGGAAGCCTCTTATGTGTCCAGCTTGCACACAGCGTGGGTTGTTGGAGAAGAGGCCAAGTAGATAGATGGTCAGTCAAAATGAGGTAGTGGGAAAAGTGGACAGTGGACAGATGGCTTGCTTAAATCTGATGGCCTCACTGTGGAAAAGATGACCAGCATGGGAAGAGACAGGGATGAGCAATTAAATGTGTTACAATTTGGCTTCCTTTCACCACCAGCATGGAAAATGATGTTGTTTCAAGCCTAATGGGAGTTTCTCTGGGGTTAACCTCCTGAAGGCATCCATCCAACATTAGTAACTTTGATTGTTTAATAGTACGTGATGCTAACGTTTTGCAATAGCTTCATTACGGATGAACTTTCGGCAATATAGGGCGTGTCTGAGTGTCTCTGTGGCTTGAGCTGAGGAGATGAATGCTGATCTTGGCTGATTACTTGGAGTGAATCTGAATCATTATAGATGTGTAAAATCTGCTGTAAAAGAAAATGCTAGTGTAGAAAATAAAAACTGTTTTAATTGAGCACAATCACAATTCCATTTTGCCATGGAGAGGAGATTGCTTGCCTAAGAAGTCAGCTCACATCTCAACACCAGCTTTAATTAAAAATCAGTCACTTGAGTGTTATCAAACATAGTAGGTACTATTAGGAAGTTATTCAGTGTTCAGAAATCTTAGCATGTCTGTCCTGAAGTTTATTGTGGTTCTTTTTTTTACTCCCCAGTTCTGTGTTTTTTGTCTGGCAGTTGTTCTTGAAACAGCTCTTAAAAAAGAACTGTGGTCTTGGATTTGATCAGATGCTTATTCATAAGTAGAGTCATAGAATGATTTTGGCTGGAAGGGACCTCTGGAAGTCTCATCCAGCGCCCTGCTCAGAGCAGGGCTAGCTTCAAAGTTATTTCTTTCTTAGAAACTGATTCTTACCACTATCTGCATGGGAAGAAAATAGCTGAAGGAGATAGAAAGGGTGACAGTTCTTTAGGGGGAGGTGAGGAAGCGTTATCACTGTGGTTTCTAGCTGAGCCTGTCCTGGGGGTTTTGGTTTTCTTCTATGCTTTTTAGTTTTGCAGCAAATTCTTAATGAGAACAACCAGTTAATGTCCTTTACAGAGTATTGAGAGTGCGGAAAGGTAAGAGCAAAAAGGACCTGATGGACTGTGATGGAGAGGTCTTGGGCAGATATAACTGCAACTGAGGGAGGACAGCTCTCTGAAGGTTATTCAGATAGACCTTTTGCAACATTTTTCCCGTTAGTCACAGAGTTCTGTTAACCAAAACAATTATACTTTAAATGCAGGGGATTTGTGGATGAAATATGGGTGAGAGTAACCAATGCCTTCTAGTCACATGTGGAAAAAACTGTGGCAGATGCCCATCAGCTATTGTCCATGTGATGGCCAGCCTGCTGCAGGCTTAGTTCTTAAAGCAAGTGTACAGAACCTGCACTTTTCCAGGCTTGAACCATTAACACAGTAGTATAAATAAAACTGAGAAGTATAAATAAAACCAAGAAGTATAAATAAAAACCCTGCGTGCCTGTGGTGAAGCCTGGGGGAGGCAGGGGGCAGCATGCCACCTCCCTAGGGTGTTCTTTTTTATACGTTGAGCCTTTTTCCAGCTTACTCTTTGTTACTCCTAAAGTAGTGAGGCTGCTGCAGGGGAACACACCTTCCTTTTGTTTGTTAGTCCTACACTGGCACTGCTGTTACTGGTCTAAGTTCTGGTTTTGACTTTCCAATATCTTCAGCATTGTGTTCTTCTCAGATATAGGTGATAAAAGTATCACTTGTATACAGACAGACTCTGTGTTTTGTGGTGTTTTTTTTCCTTTTTGTTTCTTTCCTTTCTTGCTTTCAAATGTACTAATATGTTAAATATATCTCCAAAAAACTGGGTTTGATGACATGATGCATGGAGATGCATATTCAAACCCGAGCCACAAAATTCTGTTTTTCATGCTAATAGCTTAAATAATATACCTCACTAACTTGGAGTTGAAAATTCTACCTTCTTCTTTCTGCCTGAATGTGTGTGGCTAAATGCCTATCTGAATCTGTTTTACTTTTAGCTTCTCCACAGATTTCTTGTAAGGTCATATTTGTATAGCTTCAATTGTACAGAAAAAGACTGCAAGGAAAACCTTGATTGCTATGAGATTTTTTTTTAATTTTTTTTTCTTCCCTGTGGGAAGTCCAAGGCAGGATAGAGAGGAAAGCTGCTGGCAAACTATCTGCCTGTCTGAAGGAATTATGTTTTTTGAAGTGGGCTTAAACTAAGGTCTGGCAACCTGCAGTAGGAACTCCACACAAACACTCAGAACTGCACACGCTACAGCCTTGAATAACCTCGTAAGCAAGTCTGGCTTTTTAGTCTTGGGAGCAAAAATATTCTGTCATAATGTGGCTTAAATCAAAGGCTGAAACATTTATTTTACTTGCTGGCAAAGTTGCTCATGATGTATGTCTTGGAGGACAGCTCAAACACAGACACTGAGGGTCAAACCTTCAACAAGATAGGTTCTTCCATGAAGTAGGAATTTATTTTTTTGTTTTCAACTTCTTGTTTTTATTTTTTTTCCTGCCGTACTCTTCAGTTGGGAAGAAGATAGGGTGATACAGCCTGTGGATCTGCACTGGCCAAGGGTCTCACCCCAGCCTTCTGGGGTAGATCCTGTGGTGTTGCAAGTCACGGCAGCGCAGCCTGGCATCTGATACCAACCAGAATTTCCTCATGCATCTGTGTTCTCTCTGACATTTGGTGTTGCCTGTGCTTGCCTTGTAGACACCTCTGTCCTTGTGACAGTTTCATGACCGTGGTCAGGCTGATGGAGAGGCTGGAAGAATTGAATATATTGAAGCATTTATCCATTTTCTGTAATACTGTGTGTATTGGTTTGTTTGTCTCTGGTTTTCTTTCAACAGTTCTTTTGTTCTCTATTGTTGTCCTAGGGTTTTTTATGTTGTTTTTTTTTTTTTTATTATTTCTTTCTGCATACTTGTTCTTATAAGTAATCTTGCATTGTTCAGAGCACGTGTGCTTCATTTTCAGTAAGTCTGTTTGCTTCTAACCTAATGTATCTTTTGGATCTGTGCCCCGCAGATATGATGGTGATGGGTGCCATGTTAATAATCATAACAATAGGAAGAAACAGGCCTTGTCATGACATCTTTTTTTACTTTTTTTTTTCCTCCTTTTCTGTTTTTTCTTTAAAGTGGAACTTCCCCTGACCTTGTACACTATGTTTCCAAAAGTAGTATAGAATCCTTCAAAGTATAATAGAAAGTCCTTCCACTGGAAGGTGAAGGACATGGTCTAAAAGAAAAATAATAATGCTGGGAGTCACACAATTTTCCTTCCATTTTAAACCGTGTTTGGGGATTTCCCAGATGCAATTAAATTGTAAGTTTTATCTTGCTTCAAAATATTTTTTGCCAGAGGTGTGGGGCTTGTTGTTTAAACTGTGGTTAGAGGATGAGGACCAAGGAACAGAGGTTGACTCTTGAATTATTAGACTTGAAGTAAAGCACAGACTGGTTGCAACTTTTGAATGGATTGAGATTTCACTCTCTGCCTCTCTCCTCCTTCAATTCTTTCTCATAGTTGGCCAACATCTGCCTTCCTTGGAAACCCACCCAGTCCTTTCCCTTTATGGTCTGGATAGTCAGTCTTTTAGAAGATGAGGTTAAGCAGTACTCAGAGTGTTTAGAGACTTGCAAGCTGAGAGGAGCAGAGGGCTGGTTTGTGTCGGCTGTGCCTGGCTTGTCTTGTATCTGTGCTGCTGCCGCACGTCAGGTTGGGAAGGCTGGGAGCCCTTCTGCTGGGTCTGTTAAGGAACAGCCATGCTCTTTTCACGAGAGCCTGTCATGCTCTTGGTTCTGAGAAATGCTAATTAGGAGCCACTGACTATCTTTTAAAGGTGGAATTTGTTCTAATTTCTTTATTCTTTGAGCACCCTGATGGTGATTTGAAGCATATTAATGTCAGATACTCATCTGATGGGGAAAGAAATTATGAATCCCTAACTCATGTCAGTCAGCTTGGTGAGATAACTGAGAAGACAAAATATATGTTAAAGAAAAAAAATGGTAGTTAATCTCACACAAAAAGAAGTATATCTTTTGAGCAGTAAATTGTGGTTTTAACTGACCGATTTAAATACAAACACTGATTAAAAACTGGGAAGCTAGGCTAAATCTGTAGGTCCTCTGAATTATTTTTTCTTCAGCACTGCTGTTAGGTGATCTATTCCTGTGTAAATTAAGTTTTTAATCTGCCTGTCTCTCAACCAGTTCAGTTGAGTCAGATTCTGTGCCATTTCTGTGCTGTTTATGCATAAATAATATTTTTATCTTCCAGAGCCACACAAAAATTCTGAAGAACTTTGAATGCCAGGATACAGTGAAAAGTTATGTATTTTAGGGGAGGCAATTGTATCACAGACTTGGAATGACTTGAACTAAGCAAACTGCATTTTTCCTGTATCAGCAAAACTCTGAAGCTAAAGAAGTTGAACTTCAGCAGAGTTCTGCACCAATGTGGAGCAGTAGGGTGTGGGGTTTTGTGTCCAGATTCAGCAAAACAATTGAGCATATATCTAAGTGCTTTGCTGAACCAGAGCATTTATCAGTAAACACAGAAATCTGGTTCTTTGAGTAAAACTGACTCTGGATGATGCCAAGTGAATTATAGATGCAGGCGAATGGCAGCATTACTTGAGTGTCTCTGGAGGGGAATACTCAACTGATGAAAAGTAGTTTTGTGGAAAATTTCATGGCATGCAATGGTGAATGGCATTAGTACTTGTCTTACTAAGGAAATTAATTTGTTTGAAGTTTTTGTTGGTTTATTTTTTAAGAGAAACTTGTCTTTAACAAGTTCTAAGCATCACTATTATTTTATAAATACTGTGCTAAAAATAATTATTTTGTTTTCTGAAGGGAATTGGGATTTGGGATTTTCTTGTAGACCTTTTAATATCCTTTCTGCACTGTGGGCCTTTAACTCTTTCTTAGATTCCCCATTTGTCATTTATCTTAAAAATAACACAAACCCTTGATCTCTAATAAAAAAAAAAGAAAAAGAAAAGTACATGTTTAGCTAAAGATATTTTTGTCTTGTCTAATGTGAAGGAGAGTTACAGATGTTTTCTGAACTCAAGGATCTGGAGCGTAACATGATAGGTACACTCTGGGACATACCCGAGTAAATTGTTTTCTAACTGGTATGTATGTGCTCTTTTAATATTTTTTTTTTTTCCCTGTTTTAAAATTATTCTCCCATCAAACTGATATCAGCTGTTGATATGGTGAAACTTCTTACCTTCCCTCTACTGGATGATAACTTCACTTTGTGCCTGTGTGTTTCTTTTGCTGCAGAATAATACAAATTCCATCATATGGACTGAACATGGCATGGGCAAGCATCAAACAGCATGATTTCTATCTGTTGTCACAGGAAGAATTAGGGTCCAAGGGCTCTACCACCCCAAACTTAGCATTCCTGAGTGTGATCCTAGAGTGGTCCCAACAAGAAATGGAGCATCTGCTATTAGAGAAACAGTTGTTAACTTTCACATGGGAAATGTTTTGAGTTTCTGCATGTATTTTTCTTTTATAAACTTTTCCACTGAAATATATTTGCATGAATCAACTCTGTTGTTTTACTACTGGTTATATTGTAGTGTCAAGAGAATATTGGGGGACAGATATACTCCTTTTCAAAGCACAGAAATACTTTAATCGTTTGTAGCTAATGACAATAAAGGAACTGAAGTCCCTCTGGCTGTAGGTTGTAGGAGAGATGAATTTGGGGTGAGAAAATATCTTTGTGCTAAAGTCTCTGTGCCATGTTTCATTACCTGAAGGCATTGAGTTGGATTCCTCTTCGGCGTAAATTTGTTTTAAGTCAATTGAGTTTCACCAAGGATAAATTCTGGCCCCAGGTGATAAAAGCGAAGGTTTTTAATAATTCCATGAAGTGCAGTTGTTTCAAGCACTGTGTGCTTTTCTTTGTGTTTTAAGTGTACTTTGTAAAGATGGAGTTGTTTGGCAGCTGCTGCCCTGTGAGGCTTACTAATAAAAAAGGGATTTTTACCCGTCAGGGATGGAAAGAACTAAACTGAAGATGTCATTCCTCTCATTATTGGAAGCAAAGAAGTAACAAATAAAGTAATTGGATGTTAGGCAATGGAAACATTTGTAAGGTTTGTTGCTGGTTTACCTCTTCATCAAAGTTTACTCTCCTTTGGAACAGGTTTGGTGTTTTGATGGTGGGAGTTTTGTGGTGTGTGTTTGGGTTTTTCTTTGGTGTTTGGGGTTTTTTTTATTTGTAAATTTTTAATGAATTTACTTGAATGCTTGGAGACAAGAGTAGGTGAAGGATTGATTTTTGTGGTTGTCTTTACTTCTTGTCCTCTTTCTAGATCTTCAGATTTGCCTTGTGTCCAGAAAGAATAGTTAATGCAATTTATTTTGGAATAGATAAAATTTATCTTTATTAATTTCTATTTAAGTGGAGCAATAAAGCATATGCCCTATTGCAGATTCTTGTGAAGCTTTTTTGATTCAAGCTGTTCATTCAAGATGTCATTTTTTTCCTGTCATTAATGTGTAAAGATTGGTGGCAGTAGGTGGCCACTTAGCATCACTATGTGATGGCAGTTCTTTAGTCTTCAGCAGTGGTATGAAAGTGAGTAAAGGTGAAAAGGTGACTTGAAAATGTAGCTATTGATGAAGTAGCTTAACGTAGTTTAGTTTGCACATTTGGGGTTCCTTTAAGGAAATTGCTAAAAGATGAGAAACTTACAGCAATGGCCACACCTTGTATATATTTGTGTGTGTGTGTTTAGTCCAAATGGGTGATTCCTGGTTACACTAGGAAACATCTTGGTCTGAAGCATAAAACCTCCCTGTGGCTCAGGGCACTGCTGGGTAAGTGCTGCCTGCTCCACTGTGTCTGAGGACAGCCGTGAAGTCTTCTCCTGCCCGTTGACTGACGTGCACTTTTCATACAGCCAACACACAGCTGCCCTGTGTGACTCAACGTGTGTATGTGCATTCTGGGTGGTGACTAAATGTAGGTGCTGGTGTCTGAAGGACCCTTGGGAGAGGGTGGAGCGAGTTATGGGCTGTCAAAGCAATTCTTCCCAACTGTGGCCTGCCCTTGGTCATGAGCAGGGACTCCAAAGAAGAGCACAGCAATGACTGGTCCACCAGCTGGATCAGTTCTTCTTGTGGAGTTCCTGTGTCCTGACAGCCATAGGTGTATTAAATGCATAGGACTAATTTATGAGCCTCGGCTTTTGACTGAAAGATGAAAGGCTTCTATCTGGATTAGTGATTTTCTCTGTGATCTCACCATGAGTTACTTCATCTCTCAATCTTGGTCTCTTGATATGTAAAACAGATGCATTCTGCCTTGTCATCTCTCATGCAGGAGTACTTGGATCACATTGGTTCTAACTGCTGTTATCTTGTTATTTCTTCCAAACCTCCCCCCCTTGCCCTTTTTTGGAGGCATGAAAGTGGCAAAGATTTTACTTAAAGGTCTGTGAGACTTTTTGCCTGCCTTGCTTGTGTTTAGACTGACGGATGCTGAACTGCGGAAGTTCTTTGTGATCTTGGATAAGGAGCAAGCTAGTTGAAGTTTTGGCAAGTTATAAATTACATATGATGTCCTGAGGAGTGCCTTAATTGATGGAGCTACTTCTCTTTTCTTTCTTCTCCTGCCATGCCAAACCTTTTATTTATTTATTTATTTATTTTCCCACTATTTTTAGAGAAAGTAGAATCAGTCATTCTCAAGGGGGTGGGAAATGAGAGATGCCCTTTATTGTGAAACATGACTCTCTTCTTGCATCATTAGAAGAAAACTAACAACAGCAGGTAGGACTACATTACATCCTTTGCACAGTTTGAGCAACACGTTCAAAGCTTCATATGTGGCTTCAGTTTCTTGCATTAGGGTGAACTTTATCTTTGGAGATGATTTGTTGAACTGTGTAATTTATAAAAGTTGCCAGCTTTCTGCATTTTCTGCTTTGAAATATGAGATTAATCTGGCAAAAAAAATCCTTTTTATAACACTAATAAATTCACAGCAGTAATTGGTTGTTCTATGGGATATTTTCACCTTTGAACTGAGAAAAGTAATAGGTATTTGAGAACATTGGCAAGAAAACTGTTCAGGCATTACCTTGGATATTACTTGTCTCGGTTGCTTTTTGGAACGAAGCCAGTAGCAGTTACTTTCCTTGCTGAAATAGTGCTCGTGGCCATATTGTTTGTTGCATTCACTTTTTTTTCTCCCAGCACTAACATGTTATCACAGAGATCAAACGTATTGTCACCAATGGAAGTAAGAGACCTAAAATATGCATCATAGGGAGGACTGAGGGTTTTTTAAAGTGTACAGTTTTCTAAACTGTAACACCCAGGCAAATGCTTCTCCAGTGTCTCCTGCTAACTCACTTTCATAATAGTTTCTATAACAAGAAAAAAAACCCACAATCATGTAACTGAAATGCTCAAAATGAGGAATGCTTTGTGCTAGTAGCAGAAAAATAAAAGCAGACCTGAAAAAAAGAGCCTGTTTTCTTGCTTGCAAGTTCTCTTAATCTCTGTTCTCTTTATTTTTTTTAAAATTAGCAAATGTAGGCTTTGGGGTTTTTTAAGCAATTGCATGCCCAAAGTAAAACAATGTTTAAGACTCTCTGAGATGGTTGATTTTGAATAAAAGAAAGTAAAGCTACTGAATTCTGGGCCTCTGTTACATTTACTGGATCTCAAAAGTACACTTGCAGCAAGAAGCCTATGAGTAAGTCAGCTCTTATGAGTAAGAGACTGAACTTCAACTTTATTGATATGATTCAGGAGAAAAGAATTCTAATGCAATAATTCTATATATTGAGCTGCTTAATGGTGTTTTTAAAATCTTCCTGTCTGTGAAGAAGCCCTAACTAGCTAATTCTTCTGTTTGTTTCAACATCACACAAGCACTATGCAAGGGTATTCGTCATTTCCAAGACATTTCAAATAAAGCTTTTTAACAAAGAACCTTTTTTTTTTTTTTTTTTTTCTCTTCCCTCTTGCCTTGAGGAACCTTGGAATGTAGCTTCCCTAGAGAAATAATCTTCTCCAGAGAAATAATAATGCACTTAAGATGGTTTTATAGGTCAAGTGTTCATGTATCTATGATTTGACAAGACGTCTCAAAGAAAAAGTAGAGTGAAATCAGGGTTTATTAAGGACAGTTTCTGAACAATGAATCAATGCTTTTTTTTTTGGCCTAGTGGACTGGATTAATTTAATTAGAGCAATAAGCATTTCAATGTTCTAGTTGACTGAACTAGTGAAGTTGATGCAGTTCTGATACCTGTGCTTTCTCCATATTCCAGTTGCTTTTGTTAACTCTTTGAAGGGAGCAATACTCTGCTCAGTAGAAGAGATAGGATATCTTTTTCTAGTGCTCCTTGGTGCTGGCCTGCATGCTGGTGTCCAAGTATTCCCTGGTGAGGTCCCTTGCTGGAATCCTTCTTTGGGGACTCAGTTTGCTGCTTCATAGGCTACAAGCCCCCACAACTGGAAAGGGTCAATGTTTATTTAGATTGCAACTTTCTGCACAGTCATAATGCTATTCTAAACTAGTCAGTGGGTGTCTGATACTGATACAGTCATATAATGTTGTGTCTCTAGGACAATTTTATGGCAGAAATTTTAGAGCAGTGTAGCACAACTCCTTCCTTAATGGAACTAACCTAAGGTTCATGTCCTGATATAGTTACAGTTGTCTTAGTCTGAAGTTTTTTGATACTCCTCCTCCATTTGTGATACATAAGTGTGTTTGCTTTTTCTTTCTATCCTTTTCTTGGGTCCTCCAGGCTATTTTTTTTAAACAGACCATGACTGGTACAGTCAGAGAGAGATTTAGTGGGAACCTCCCTTGCAATGACTGGCTGTAGTGCCAATGAAGGGAGTCATTTCTTGGGGGTACATTCTTCCTCCTGTGCCTAATACCTCACTGTAACTGTCTGTATCCAAGATGTGTATTAGTATGTTTTCTTAGTTAGGGTGATCTCATCACTAATGAGCATTTGATGCCTTTGTAATGTACCTAAGATATTTATAGGGCAGCTGGCACAGAATTTTTGAACAACCATCCTTGTAATTTCCTGGATAACCTCAAAGAAAGTGTAAATACAGTACCGCAGTTACATTGAAAATGCTTAATGTAAAGATTTTTTTTAATACAATGGCTTAACAATGTATTGTGGGTGATGGGATCTCTTTACATTTATGGTGAATGGAAAATGCAGTTGATGGTTAATGAAATTGCTATATTAAGGGCAGTTAAAGAATTGGTGAACGAGACTATACTTCTGTACTTTTATTTCTGAATATATTTGATTTGCTACTGTAGCCTTGTTATCCATGGAAAAGGGTGTTTGTGCTCAAAATGAACTTTGTTCTTTCCAGGCAGGCTTGAGGCACTTGTATTGGGGCTGAGAGTAGTGAGAGGGCTGAACTGTTTTGCCTTGTTTCTCTCAGTAATGAGTGAGGTCTGTGGTGGCCTTGGCAGGTGGGGTGTCTATTCAGTTGTTTGTATCCCATTAGAAAATGTTGGTACCATTCTTCAATTCCTCAGCAGGGTGATAGCTTCTTCAAAGCAGGAATACAGTCAGGCTTACACTTAACCAAGTAATTTACCTTGCAGTATGATGTTAAGACTGCTTCTGCATTGTACAGCCAGTAAATGAGATGTTGGTAAAGTACTGGGTGTTAACTTCACTGAAGGGAATGGAAGTTTAGCCACTGGCCCAGTGATACGAAGAACAAGTCTCATTCTGGCTCCTGTGTGCTTATGTGAGAGCTGTTGGTTTTCCCTGCACCTTGATGATTGCTAGAGCAAATACAGGGACCTTTGAAGGTGGGTGGCAGGGGTAGTGGAGCCTCTCTTTTTTGCAGCAGCTCATGTTTGTACTAGATCAAAACTGAATTTCCTCTTAAAGGAGTATTGAAGTATTGTTCAAGTATTTTGAGTAACTCTATCTGTGATTCATGTCTGTGCCACCAGGTGAACCAAGTAAAAACATATCCTGTCAGAACTGGAGCATATGACAACAAAACAATTTGACTTGCTGGTATAGCTACAGCTCCTTATCCAAAAGTACATGAAAAGCTGACAGAAATGCTTTTTTATTCATGTAACTGATGTGTTTGTTACCATAAGAAGGGCTCGCCAACTTAGCAGAGTTTCCAGCAGTGATGTACAGTACATTATGAAAAGGAAATGCACCAGTATACCATGCGTTGTTGAAACTTGCACAGTTTTCCTATTAAAAAGTTAAATAAATGAGGCAACAGTCCTTGTCTGGACTCTTGAGTTGGAACCCTTTGCACTCAGTGTGTTATGCTACAGCGCTAGCAAGTGAAAGCCTGAAACATCTGAGCTTGCCTATAGCTTACCAAACAGTATGAAAAGAAAAACTTACAGTGACTTAACCAGGCCCCATATTAGGTTCTCTGTCTGCTTGCCTTTTGTGTGTATTAAAATCCTATTTATTTAATATCACACTTTTGTTGCTGGGAAGGACAGTCCATAGCTCTTGTTTTTTTCCCCCAAATCAAAACCTGATGTTACAGCCTAATTATGGACACGCTGAAGTAGGTTGTTTGAATGTTCTTGTCTTCTACAACAACAATAGTAATAATTAAATATATGTCTAAGTATGTGAGAAGCATTGCAGTGGCCACCTTCAGACTGTTGTAATTTCCAGAAAAACATTTTACTGTACAAACTGCTACCACCAAGTGCTGACTCAGTGATAGCTTTTATGTATACCTCTAATGTTTAGCAGGAAGAGATATTACTCATTTTGTTTAATGCCCTTTCTGGGGGACTGTTTCAGAGCTTGCAAAGCGTGTATGAGGCTCCACAGACTGCTGACTGCTGCAAAGTTATTTTACGTCTAGTAAGTTCCAGGATATTGTGACTGTTTTCTAAATAACACTATCCTCTACTGATTGTACTTGAAAACAAAGTTGCACCATTCTAAGTGTTGCCAAGTCACTTCGAAAGTCTCACTGTAAGATTTCTCACTGCTCACCCTGCATGTAGGGCTGGGTTATTGGGTTGTCTTTTTGTT
Source organism: Megaceryle maxima (assembly GCA_024605025.1). Lineage (NCBI taxonomy): Eukaryota > Metazoa > Chordata > Aves > Coraciiformes > Cerylidae > Megaceryle > Megaceryle maxima. The sequence goes on from JANHGN010013376.1 coordinate 51,513, forward strand.
GGAAGGGAAAAGTCACTCTGCTCACTAAGGTATTTGCTTCCAGTTAAGTTGTGAGGCAGAAAGCTTTCATGATCTTACAGCATGAACATATGCAGGCTTTTACATTTATTTAATATTTTTGTGGTTAGGTTTTATAGAATCTTCCTGCATTTTTATATTTATTTTTTCCTGAATTCTTGTTAGTTTGATTGTTCAGGAAGGAGCACCTGGAGTGTTTGTGTACTGGAAAAGAATGAATTGTACTCCACTGCTGGCAGCTGGGTTCCCTGTGGGAGTCCCTGCTGTCTGTAGTGTCAAGGGGGCTCTTGCCTTCCTCAGACAAACCCTTAAACAGGACTTGAACCCTTTCCATACAGGGAGATGGATTTTGGCACCTGTGGGGTCTCTGCAAGGGAAGCACTTGATGTGTGTGTGAACATTTTATGTTTTTGTGAAACCTGATTTGGCTCTGTGATTCCCCGAGACTTTTTCGAGGCAGCAGTGATGCTGAGATATATGCCTTATAAAGCCTAACATTGGGCACAAATGGCTTATTTGCAGAGTTAAAGCTCCTTTCCCCAGCTTCCCTTAAAAAAAAAAAAAAGGGGGGGGGGAGTGGGGCAAAAGTCAATGAAAGATTATTTGAGGAGAAGAGGCATTGTGATTTCATATGGAGGCCATCTCCGTTTGCCTTCTCTATCTGCTGTTCGCCTGGGAGTATACGCTGTACTTGTGTCCTGGGCTTGAATTGTTTTCAACTTACTAAGAGTTTTGAAAATGCATTTAACCGTTAACTGCCGATGTGCACGCTCTTGTTAGTTACAGCTAACAAGCAGCTGGTCAGTACATTAAAAAAATTTGGACTCTGTTAACTCTTGTAGAATCACATCTGTGCATTTCTTCAAATGTCAGAACTACATGGGGAGATTTGGTAGGATAAAACAAAGGGCACCTGCTTAATAAGGAAGAAATGAGCAGAAGGAAGTCAACGAGAAAATCTTTTTGTATTCTGGAAGGGATGAAGGGGTGCAACAAGCAGGATGTGACTTCTTTCCTAGATAGAAAGATGAGTGAGTGGTAGTATTTTGTAAGAACTCCTTGAACAAAACTTCACCTCAAGGGAAATGGAAAGAGACACATTAGTAATTCATTTAACAGCTCTGGCTGATATTGCAGATAACCTTTTGAGAAATATTAAGTGTGTAGTGTTATTTGTTCATTGAGAATTATTTGCTTTTGGTGTGGAGTTGGTTTAATTTCTGGTGGATATCTGGAGGGCAGAGAAGAACCTCAAGGGTACTAGTTAGTACTAGCTAGTAAGTATTTTAATTTACAATTGAACTTTTATGCTTTTGTGGTTACTTTAACAGTTTTGAAAATCTCATTACGGGACTCATTCTATCAAAACTGCATTTTTAGGTAATCGAAGTCTTGCCTATCCAGTGGTGAGCTTTTCTCTTTCCAGTGAAGAAGAGGTGCAAGTGTAGGATATATACGGCCAAATCTTTGTACATGTGGCTGCCATCTGCGTGAGCTAAATTACTCCCTATGAATCAGGCGTACAATATGCATGCTCTCTGTTCTGTATAAAGCTCTGCTCCCAAGTTGTTTAGAGTCATCCTTTCTCACTCTCCATTTAGTTCTTTCTCTGGCAAATCTCCCATGGACCTCAGCTGGATTCTTGCCTGATTAAGGACTAAGAGCTTGACCCTGTGAGATAATAAAAACTCAGCATCCCCAGAAGAATCTACAGATTCAATGGGAGTTGAAGGCAGCATGTGCTGCTAAAGTGTTCAGGATGTATGCTGGGTTTAAGGTAATGATTTCGGGACTTGGCTGTGTTACAGTGTACATACTTGCTGGCCCTAACTTGATTAAGCTGCAAGTATATTACCATGATTTGAATCCTCTATGAAAAGGAAAACACATGGTCTCTCTGTGGATTTTGTGGCTTATTTAGAATGAATTTTCATTTTCAAAATGTGTGTATTGAGATGTTCCTCACCAGAAAATTCCAGTTTATTGGTACTTGTATTGTTTTGGAGTTGTTTTCCTAAAAGCGGGGATCCAAGAGCAGATTCCTTTGGGAAGTGGAGGCCATAAAATTGTAAGATCTAGGAAGGGTTGTAACTTTGATTCTTACTGCACACAGCCTTCCAAAATGATTCACCATTTCCTTAAAAGATTCCGGTATCTCCAAGTTTTTCTTAAAAACAAAGAAACACGGAGCTAATTATCACATCCTAGAAGAAAACACATTACAGAATTAGGCCAAGTAATGAGATAATGAGCACAGTTGGGTAGTGACCTTCAGCTCTTTAGACTTGATTTTAACAAAACAGACTGTTCAAAACCAAGGCTTCTCATTTCAAAGAGGAAAACGGAACTCCCACAGAACCTCACTGTTTAGAAGGGGGAAAAAAGTTTTGAAATTCTCACACAGTCCCCAAATTAGTTTTTAATTAAAAAACCAGATAAGTGTATAATTGCAGTTTAACATGCATAGAATTTCTGACGTAAGAAAACAATAGGTCTTTAATGTTGCCATCATGGCTTATAGGCTTCTCGCTTAATGCTACTGTGCCTGGCATAAGGAGGGGCTTGAAACTCAATTTTTGTTTGAAAAGATAATCCCTGAAAGAGAGAAGTTTCTTGAGTTGAAAGCTACAGCATGACTGCAGGATGTCTACCAGGAACATCACTTTGTATTGAAAAGCAAACCACAAACATGGGTAGTATTTAATTAAAACAACATTTGTGGAAAACGTAGATATATTTGTCACCTAGGTGAACTAGGTAGCTTTTTGGTAGTAAATCTCTTTCAGTCTTTCAAGACTGACATTTCTCTTTTTTTTGGTTCATATAATCACAGAATCCCTCCACCCCCACATAAAACTGGCTTTCTGTAAGGTTCATGGAGCTGGTTTACACTGTGATTGGACATGTGTTAGTATCTGGTCAAACAAGATAACATTTGTGTGTTAAAACACGTCATGCTTGTTATCTTCCTGCAGCAAGGACTTCTGTTGTGATGACCTAGTGACACACAGTGTTTACGCAGACAGGAATAGCAGAGCTTGGATGCTTCTAAGTCAAGCAGAATGGATATCCTTTTGCTAAGGCCCAAGTGATGCCTGTCCCAAAGGGATTATAATGAAAAAAGGTATGAAACAGATTGGCAAAGGTGGTCATGAACGTGCAGCAGGGTGTACAGGATGATGATATCAACCAATCATTTAACTTTTATTGTAGAAGTGCAATGAAGTAAACACGGGGTTGAACTGAGAAGTGAGAAGCTGTGAAAAGGAAGAGTTGAAGGCAAAGGCTGTGAAGGAAAGAACTGAAGGAAATAAAGTGTAACTTCTGTTACCAAATCTGTATTGTACAGTTGATGGATATCACTGATACACGGAGGAGAGCAGGAAGGAGGTATAAGGGCTTCCCCCTCACCAGTGCCTTTAACTGGCTTTAGCTGGGAAAGTCCTCTGTGGCCCCAGTCCCTGCAGAAAGGAGCTGGTAGGGTGCAGTACCTGGAAGAGGAGGGAGGAAGTATCTTCATGCCCTGCTTCTCCTAGCAACTAATACAAAAATAATCTTCCCAGTCCCAGTTTTCTTTAAATAATTCTGAGATTTTAATTTCAGTAGAGTTTGAGTCTCTGTCACTTCCCATTTGTGGCTGATAGTATTTTATGTTCAGGGGAGTGGAAAATCATGCAGGACATGGGGCATGCACTGTACAGTGGCACTCTGGGCAGATGTATGATTACACACTCCCATTGTCAGCTTCTCTTCCATTAAGGATGTTTAACAATATGTTTGTTTTTTGTTGTTTTGGCTTTTTTTTTTTTTTACTTTAAAGGAAGATGTAGGTAACAGTTAAGGGGTGTTCTTTGTGTAAAGCATTCAAAGATAACATGCTGTGTTAAATGAGACTTCAACTTAACATATACTCCTAAAAGCCACCAAGTTATTTGCCTAAGGGCAAGCTCACTTTTTCAGCTGCTGAATTTCTTTTGCCCCATGAATTACTGATATTAATGTTAAAAGGTTATACAAGTTAGTGCAAACCATTTATCTTAAGTGCTAAGCTGCATTTTAAATGATGTGTACGTATTTAGGAAATCTACATCTGTTTTGCTGAGTTCAAGCATTTCCAAAGTCTCGGGTCCTTGGCTCTTTGAATTTACTCTGAAAAATATTTGTCTAGGTTTATAGGTGGACCTGGCATTTCTGATTGAGGTCATCTTACTTCGAGATAACTTCACTGGGGTGATGGCAACACTGAGCTGTGGTGGAATGGCCTGTGGACTTGTGGAGGGTTGGTTGGTTGTTTTTCACACTTCAGTGTTAGCTTAACAGCTGAGTTTAATATGTAACAACACAGTTAAAACAGAGACTGTTTTCAGAGTGGTGGTGTAAGCACTGAGTTTGTTAATGTTCAGGTATTGTTTCTGTAGCTTCTGTTTGTGTGGAAGTTCAAAATGGGGATTTCTTAGGCTACTTGACCTCTGCACTTGTATTCCACTCATCCTGTTGAGTCAGCCAAATTAAGAGGACAAAGTTCAATTTCTTCGAGTTTTAGGAGGAAAAAACAAAGACAGTTTCTACTTTACATAGCATTTTTGCCTTTTTTTTGGATAAATGAATCCAAAAGCAATTGGCTTGAACAGCAGATCTATTTATTTAATTGTCTGAATATTGACAGTTTTATAGAAGCAGCAACAGATGAGAAAAAACGTGCACTTGATATGAACAGATAATGTGGCCTGCAAAAAAAACCCCTCTGGATTTTATTAATGAGATGATGTTCATTGGTTTTGCTTGTTTGGGGGTTGTTTTTTGAAGCCTTTTATGGCTAAAGACCATAGATACAGCTGTCTATGATTAGAAGTTTTCAGAGCTGATCTGAATCAGAGGTGCTTTTCCTTCTACAGAAACTTCTCCTTTGAGGCAACAAATTGTGTATCAAGTCGTTGTGAACAATAAAAACCAGTAATGGAAAGGGATTTCGATGTTGTCATTCAAATTCTGTGTTGATGATTCAGACTTTCTGGTTTCTAGCTCTGGGTATTGTGGATATGACCAATCAACTCTCTGTTCTGGAGAAGCTGGTGTCTTTAATATAGGTAACTTGCAGCGGATGGTCATTTTGACATGACCCCAGTAGCCAGTTGAGTAGAATGGATGCAGACATTGAAATACGTGCAATTCCCAGAAGTGACATGTTTTAATCCTACTTCCAGCTACTTTTTATCGCTTGGGCCTTCATCGATATTTGTCAGTCTCTGTAAGTGTAGCTAGCTTCTGGAGTTAGATGTTGCCTGCTTGCAGCAGGCTACCCAAGACTATCTATCTGAAAGTGTCTACTCAGCCCCTTCCTATATTCTGGTAAATTTCTCCCTGGACATACACTGATATTTTAGCAAATCACCCTCTGATTAGTTTTGTAGGTGAAGCTCGGTGTGGTGTGATAGTTATTTTAGGCCTTCAGGTAGTGTGGTCATCTTGCAAGGTAAATGTGTAAAGAAACTGTAAAATAAGAGACGTGCAATAGCTTTCAAGTCTATAGTATCTTGTAAACATACATTTTGTCCCATAAAAAAATGCTATTACAGTAACGTGGGGTAATTATAAGACTCTGTAAAATAAGCTGGGTTTACTCAGGATCTGTTTAATCAGAACAGTAACTAAAACTTCCTTATCATCATTTATTTATTTTAAATAACACCTTCTGCCACTTTTCCTCCTCCCCTGAATGCTAGGAGGAGGTCCCACTTGGACTGAGTGCTGAGTTGAAGGCATTTGCAGCTCCTTTAGTCTCCCCAAAGAATGATTCTGTCTGGATAAAAAGCACTAGGTTAATTCAACAAGAGTAAGTAACTTTATGGTATCTGAAGGACTGGGCCATTGGGTCCCAAATATGTAAATGAATCGAGGCTACAGTGTATCTATTTAATAATCTATTAAAAACATTCAAACTTTGGGCTTCACCCCCATCAGGTCTAATACTGCTAAATCTAAGATGATCTTCACAGTGTAGCTGTAAATGCAGTTTCCTGGAGCTTAACATAGAGTGTGAAGATGAGGAGGGAGATGTGCTGAAGTGAGATTTGGTTACCAGCTTAAAAAGGAGATACCTCAGGTGGAAAGCAACACTGAGGCTATTAATAATGGTCTTATGGGAACACTAGTTAGGGAAGCAATTTTAAGAGACCTTGTGTTGTGACTGCAGTGTCCTGTCATTGTAAATGGTGACTTCAGTAATGCTGAGGAAAGCAATTGTAATTGCTTCAGGAAAAGCTTTTATGTTCAAAACCAACAGTCTCCTGCCTGCTCTTCATAAGTGTAACTAATACCTTTTTATGACTTAAGCGTGATTGTTCTTGTTTCCACTCAATTTTTTTTGTCAACGTACAGGCCAAATAACTTTGGAGAATATGTATGTGTGTGTATGTATATAATTTACACATGCACATATATACACATGGAACTCGGGTATTGCATGAGACCTTTTTGCTAATCAGAGCAGATGCTAAGCTGTGAGATTATTTGTGTTCTCCACTGTGGAAAGATTTAGTCAAAGTGAAAATGCATAGGGATTTTTGAAAGTGGTGGTTTGTGTCACTGTTGTGCTGATGATCATAGACTAGAGGGAAAATGTATTTGCACAGTCAGCACATTTTCTACAATCAGCAGTATTTCTTTCTAGGAAGGTCTTTGTGCATTCAGTCTGTGGTTCATGAGCACACTCAAGCCTGATGGCTCCCTGCTGCTCACAGTAGGGACAGGGGTGCATGTTACTATGGCAGTAGCTTTTGGTGGGAGCCAGCCTAGGTGGTGCTCCTTGCCATTCAGTGCACCAAAGACCAATGAAACCTGATTAGTCTCTTTATTGCCCGCTTAGTTTCCTGTCACAGTGAGTCGAATCAGCTCCTGGGGAAGGCAGGTTTGATGATCATCAAAATACATATAAGGTATCCGGGAAGTGTTGGGGGGAAGAAGACAGGTGGAGGGAATGAGACACCCCGTTCTTGGCTGTGGTGAGATGTTACATGATTCATACTGTCTTGTAAACCTGCAGCAGTAGGTTTCAGTGTTTTCTCATTCTTCTGCCTGTAGAACTAGCTGTGTATGTACAGGTCTGTCAAACCTGCCATCCCACGAGAGAATTGCTCCTTTTGAGTCCATCCTCTTGGTCCCATGTGGATGCTGCCATCTTGGCCTGGGGCTTCAGCCTTGCACATGGCTGAACTGCTGCACAGCCCCACTTGTCTCCTTGCGCCATTCCCTGGAGTGAGGGCTCCCATCTCTTGGCATGAAGCAGCGCTGCAATTTCTGCAGAGTGAATTTCATTTACTCTGTTGACTGTCTTCTGATTTTTCATCTGGGAGGCAGGTCTAGTCTAATAGACTGAGGTGTGTTTTTTTTGAACCTTAAGTGCAAAAGGAGAGTAGGTATAAAGGGGGGTTTGCAATTGTACAGCATGCACAAAAACTAAATTCACTGATTTTTCACTACTAAAATTGTGTGAGGGGAACCCTTTATGATGATTTCATGGTTGATTTTTTTTTTTTTTTTTCTTTCTTGCATTCTTTTGAATATACTGAGCCAAGTCCTTGCTGGTTGCTGACTTGAGGAATATTCATGGTTTTTCTGGACTACATGAGCCATCATGGCTACAGCCAACACCGACTGTGCTCAGAGGGCTTTAAAATTATCACTCTGGGGATTAGCTCACGTGTGCTAAGGCCTATTACCATGATAACTTAAACACAGTTTGTACTTCTGTTGTAGTTATGCTTCTGTTTTAAATAGAAAAGGCAGCTGGAAGTTTTGGTAGACCTTGCTTTATTTATTTATTATTTTTTTGCAGTTACTTGCCTGTCCTGAGGGCTGCGGTCATTTTGTAGCTGACCTGGTCACACAGCAGGGAATTGAAAATTTGGTTATAAGTATTTTATAAAATGTTTTAAAAATCCTAGTGCCTGAACTTTAGAAAACTCTAACTTTGTCTTATTCCACATGTGATTTGACACTGTTTATAAAACATGGGCATGTGCTTGTGGATCTGTTTTAACATATTCTATCAGCTTGTTATTTAGCTTAAGATAAGCAGGTCTATACGGGACTTATACTATAATATCCTTCCCCCTCTCCCTCCCCCCCCACGGAGCTTGAAAATTAACACAATGAAGGATTTTTTTGTTGTTATTTTAAACAAAAATGTCACCATGGGAGAGCTTTCTGAGGAACAATTGGCATTTGTGGAAATAGTGAAGACAAACGCTTCAAAGAGCATAAATTAAATCAGCTGCTCATGTTACTGTAGAATATCTCTGCATGTATTTTATTTCCTCCCCAAGTTGTTTCTGTATTTTATAATTTTTTGGTGTACTATTACTTTAAATGTAATAGAGGGGAAATTGAGCTAGAATAAAGAATTACTTTGAGTGATCAGTTTGTGTTTAAAGAAGAAGCAAAGGGAAAGCTAATCAAGTAAAAATTTTTAAAGTTATATTATTGGAAAAGTTGTTGGCAGGTGGGATGCACTGTTTTTGGGCTGTATGTGGCCTGTTAGATGATGTTAAGCAAAGGAACAGAAATTAGCACATCATGTGTCCTTAGAACTCTCCAAATATTTTATCTTTTCCTTACTTGCTTTTAATTGTTGATGCCGACAGAAGACTGCTACCATTGGCTTCTGTTCATCATGACTCAGAAGTATGGGGGTTTATCTTCTGCAGCAATATCTAGGTGTGTAGTCAACACTTGAAATTTTGCAAGGAACTGCCATGCACCTTATCCATCAGCCTTTAAATTTTTATTTAGTTTACAGAAAATGTGGTTACACAGGCCACTTATGAGTAGCTGAGCTGTCAGTGGCCTGCGGACCACAGTACTAGGACCACTGCCCTGTTAATGTTTATAGCCCTTGTTGGAGATTCAGCTGTGGCTTGACCTGTCTCCAACATCAACCTGGTCTAGTCAACTTGTCTGAGGTACCTTGATGAACTTGGAAAAACATTTGCCATCATTTAGCTTCGTGACTTTCAAATAGGGGTGTGTGGACGCAGTTCCCTGTCCAAGGGTATGCGGTCCTTGTGTGCAGCCCAGAGCAAGGACTTCCTAAGCATTCTCAGCACGGGGGCTAACCTCTCCTTTAAGCACAGAGCCTTGAACAACTTTGGTCACAGGGTCCTTCCTAGTTAAAATTCACAAGTCTAGAGAGAACCTGTGGCAGGGCACACTCCAAAATCAGTTTCCATGTTGATCCTACTGCAGTGGCTGAGCAGAGGTAGTTAACTGAGTGGGGGCTGGGGAAGAGTACAGTAGTTTTTGCATTCTTTTTTCTTGCTTGCCTTTTATTTTATTTTTTTGTATAATCTTTCTACATTTTTCAAGACGACTGAAATGTTAAGTGTTTTGAGGAGGGAAGATTTATTTTGCTTAAGCACTTGACAGGGATCAGTTTTCAAGGTTTGTGCAGTGAGACGTTTAGTGATAGTGAACTCATCCTTAAAGGGTCAGTTACAGGAATTCAACCTTTGGTTGAACTTGTAATCTTGTTATTTTTAATTAGGAAAGGGCTTGGTATTCTTTCAGTTATGGAGGCATCTTCCCCCAAGACTTTTCTTCGCTTTGACTTTTGCTGCTTCTGAGGTTCACTTCATTTGACACGGGACTGAGGCAAGCAGTTGCCAACTGGTAGAGCTGGAAGCCCAAGTAACAAAGCAATGTTTCTTCATTATATGAAGGGGCCCTTTCCTGTCACGAGCATTCTCAATCCATTTGCAGAGGTGGGAAAGGCAGCCCAAGCACGTCCCAGTCTGTCTGGCAGCATGCGAATTGCACGTTTCAAAGCTGCTGCTCTCATTCTGACTTAGGGGCCGGCAGCGTGTTTATCAGATCTTCCTGATATTCAGCTCTGAGCAGATGTTCCCTTTTTTAGTATAAAGTGATGTTCCTGACATGGTGGCTGAGACTAGGAAGGGGAAGGCTTATAAAGCTTCATGCTCAAGTGAAGCACCTATGCATCAGCACAAGAAGGGCTTCTGACAACCAAGGGGGGACGGGACAACGATGACACAAACCCCAAACTTAAAAGCCCTCTGCATCTGCTTTTCACTGAATGCCTGGTGTTGCAAGCAGGGTCCAGATGCTTCATAACTGCCCAAAAATTAGAGGCGGTGACTGCTAGTCCGTTCTTCAGATGGGTTAGACAGGAATAGCAAGTCTCCCATGTGTCCTCAGGGGCAGTGGTGAAATTAAAGCAGAAGACAATTGCATGCAAGTTCCTATTGAACTGAAAGCTGCACTGTCTGGTACTCTGTATCTGTGTGGCTGTCAGAAAGAAGGTATCTTTGGAAGGAAACTTCTCTCTCTGTCCAGATGTGCATGTGTCCATATAAGGCAACATTCAGAATTCATTATTTCCTCTCTGAAGACCAAAATATGACCTGTCAATCCAGTTGACAGATAAAAGCAGGACATCTTATTGAAAGAAGAGCCCTCTGTATGTAGATGTAGTGAATGACAAATGCTGGAGCTGTTTAATGGAATAATAAAGGTTGGATAGAAAAGAAAACAAATGACAGGTAAGTTTAGGAGAGTTGTGGAAAGGAGCACAAAGAGGAAAAAACCGGCACAGACAGAGCCCCTGTAAGTTCAATGTGTCAATGTGGGGGGGGGGGGGGCAGGGAAAGAAGGAAGCGATTTGGTTGGTATGTGCATTGAATCAGTTAACACCAGGCACCTTTTAATCTCTCCAGATCTCCTTGAAGTTGCTCTCCTTAGCCATCAGATAAAACTTTGGATAGAAACTCCTTTCACTGCATGGTAGTGCCCCTTGGACAACTCATCTATCCCTGTGTATTTTGAGGTAAAAGGTGGCTGTGTATGTGGCTCCAGATGGAAGTCAGTGGGGATTAAGCGTGTGACTGCTACTTGTGTTTCTGAAAAATACCGCAGGATTCTTTTTAATTTCTAATTCATTCTGAACTAAACTTTAAGAAAGAAAAAAGAAAAGCAAACAACAACAAAACGCACTTAAACCAAAAATCCTACCCCCAATATAGACAATATGTCCCAATCTTACCACTGTTGTGTATTTTATATATTATTTATACCTGTTGATGCTGCCTAAGATGGGATGTCAACACTTCCTGCTTTGGTTCAAAAATCATTAGAACTTTTGTCAGCACTTTCAAGAGTACCCGTGAGTATACAAAGAACTGAAGTATACATTTGCAATTTAAATAGGTAACATCTTGCTAAGAGAGACTTGGAAGACTTGTTTTCTCTGATCAGACCTCAGCAGTCTATGCTGATGTTTACGTGTGTGTTTTTGTGGGTGCTCTTTGATGATGCATGAATTTCTGTGTGGCTGGTTGTGAAAGTAAAAATAGTTTTCTCTCCCCCCACCTCCTGAAACTGATCGGATGAAGTCTGGAATTTCCTTCATCATCTTTAATTTACTCATTTTTTAGGTTTAAGTATAGATTTTTATTTTTTTAATACAGTGGTTTTGAAATCTGGTTTAGTTATTTTTGCTCTAAGCAGGCATCTAATTTTTATAGGCTTTTTCTTTTTTTTTCTTTTTTTTCTTTTTTTTTTTTTCCCTTTTGGCCCCAATACAGAGCTTTCATGTAAACCAAGCAGAATGCTTCCTGTCGTTGTCTGATAAAAAGTGCACTTCCATTCATTGTTTCCATGGAACTTCCTATCCTTTCTATGGTAAAGAGGGATAAATCTGAGACAATTTATGGACTATCTCTAGGGAAAAGAGACTTTCACAACAAAAAGTTTGAATGTTGTTTGGAATAATGAACAAGAAATGTTAGAAATGGTTTGTATTTGTTCATTTCTTCCTCTTTGTGCAGTCATGGTGCTGAAGACAATTTCATCCATTTGCAGTGATGAAAACAATGCATTTTGTTCTTCCATTAAAGCTGTTAAGGCACATTTTTAGGTACTGCTTGATATCAGAAATAATTCTGTATTGGAAGTCAGCCATGTCTGGGGGAGAAGGCCCTCGGCCTGCGTAATGTTGGCCACTCTTTCAAAAGGGATAGGTGCTCCATGAGGCCTGAGATTTATGCAAGAGGATCACCTACGTATGAATTTCAGACCAGCTGCTGAAAACTTGTCTGTTTTTGACTTGGTGACAACAGGAAAAACTTGGCAACCCTTTCTGAAACATTGGTGGACTAATTTATTTTCAGTTCTTTGGCATGAAAACCAGCAGTAGAGCATTCTGGGTTCATTTAAATGAAAGTCAACACATTTATGCTGTTCTGTTTATACAGATTAAAAAGATGCTCTTATGTTAGTGGAGTGTTTTCCAAACACTTGCTTGGGAGAATGGATGGGGGGAGAGAGAGAGGGAGCATGTATGGATGAGTGTGCATGTTTAGGTATGGAAAAATACTAGACGAGTTCCTGTAAGCAGTGCTTTGCTGGAAACCTCAAGAGAAGGTAGGGCTCTGACAGTACTTCTGGTCAGAAGGAAGTACAGCAGAGGTTACATAAAATGTAGCTCAGTGGCACAGTTCATCTGCTTTCAAAGACTTCTTTGTTTTCCAGGTACAGATGTTTGTTTTCTAAGATTATGCTTCATGAGTAGCCATGTCTTAAAATTGTGCTCAGTGGATGTTAAACCAAACAGGTTTTTCATTCACTGCCTTTTCTGTTTAATTAGTTTAATAGGTGTATAAACAAGACAGCTGGAGTGTCCTTTGTTAAACAAGATACTGACTGATTGACGTTGCCTAGCTTTGCCTTGCTTTCTCAGGTATTAAAATGAGTTTTGCTGTATAATGAATGAATTTCACTTTGTCAGTTACATTTTTTTCATAAAATGGGTAGTTAAGGTATAATTCATTATTTCTAAGTAGCAGTACATGGCTATAGAAGTTGTTTTTTATTTGATGGCTAACTTTTCCAATTGAACTTGCATCAGTTTTGCATCCTGGTAAGGACAAAAGATCAATAGAAGCTTATTTTTAAGAAAGTGGAAGAATGCATTTCTGCTTTCAAAATGTAATTTGATTTATTTTTTTTTTCTGCATGGAAAAAAGTGTGTGATCTGTGCAGGGAACACTTGAGGTTAGATCATCTCTGCTAAACAGATGAGACAAACCTCATGCCTTTACCAGTGGCTAGGAGCAGTGGGAATGGAGATTTTGTAACACATTCTCCAGGGAGCCATACAAGATTATTTTTCTCAGAAGGAAAAACCAACATCAGAAGCCTGTACCAAGCATAATAGCAACTCAAAAGAGGTACAGGGCATGTCATCTGTACATCTGAATGATTCCCAGTGGGCAAGCAGAAGATGCTAGGTAGATTTTGCTATGCTTAACAGAAATGCCTAGAAAGGCTGCAGGAAGTAGATCAAAATGCATTGCAGGTTGAGTGTAATCTAATGTACTGAAACATCTGAATAGTTTGGCCTGTATGTGGAATAAATCTGAGCAGAGTTGATGCTAGTGGAATGGGAATTAACTGGGGTTGATAGTTGAGGACTGAGACCACAAAGAGCAAGAATCTTCTTGCACATAGCATTAGCAGTACCAACCAAGTAAAAGTGAAGTACGTAAGCTAATGTATAGCTCCAGAGGATGTTGGGTTTTTTCCCTTAGGAGAAGGGGAGAAGGAGCAGAGATGGTGTCATGGAATGCTGAACATTAGCGGGCTTTGTGCACTGGAATGGGGAGCCTTTGCTGTGTTTTTTCATCAGCACATGGGGTTTGTTACTACTGCTTGTATGTTTTAACTCCTCCCACAACCAGATCTTGCCATCTGAGTATTTTTGAGGATATATTTTTTGTCGTCTTGCTTAAGTTTTATAACTTGCTCATTTCAAGCAAACAGGTGCAGAGTCTGAGGTTTTGAGTGTTTTGCTGGTTTGATTTTTCAAAATAACCAACATCAATCCATGTCCGTGAATCTTTTACCCTGTAATTTTAAACTTCTCCCCCTTGCCCTGATAGTAGTAATTCATTTAAAAGTAGTTCTACCATGAAAAATACTTGTCCTTGCTGACAAAACTAAGGATGAGAAGGGATACTTATCCAGCCTTTCAGACAACAGCTATGCTGTGTTTGTGTTTTCAGTACAATGCTTCTCTCATTTCATATGCCCCCACTTGCTTTTCTGTGCATATTTTCTTCTTACGGACTTTTTTGCTTCTTCTGTCCATTTCTGCCAAAGCTCTAAAATACATTCAAGGTGTTTAACAATCATTTACTCAATCTTAGTCCTGCTTTGGTTGCAGTTCACCGAATTCATTGATACTGACCAATGATTATACCGGCAGTGATTGAACAAACTCTCACTGGAGTTATTGAATAACTTCTTAAAAGAAGTTTTAAAATATTTCTTCTGGGGAATTCCTAGTTTATGTAAATAGTCGTATTAAAGGGAGATATCTGCTGCATTTCAACGCAGTCCATAGTTGCACAAGGAAAGGCTTATGAGACCTAATATGTAGTAGCAATAGTCAAATAAGCCTGTGAGTGTTGGGACACACTATGAAAATGCCAAACATTTTTTCCTCTTGTGTTGGGTGAACACACAAATGACAGAGGAGAGAATATCCAAATTAGAATGGGTTTTGTTTAATACAGTAAGCTTATTTCTTTTTTCTTATTCCTTAGCCCTCTGAAGTATCAATGCCTTTATTACAATATTGAGCATATCCCACTGCTAGGCTTTTGAAATATAAGGTTAAATTACTGCTGTGTAAATAAAAACTAATTAATAAAACCCATGCCATACTTAAAAATGTGTTACTTAAAGTATCCAGAAACTACAGAAAAGTGGTACTGAAACATACTAAAATGACTTTCTTCCTTTTGCTTACCAGGATCACAGCAGATCAGCAGCAATATCGTTCCGCATTACATGTGCTGTGTTTTGTCAGAGTTGGAACTGCTGCCATGAACTGTATAGAACATGAAAACCAGAACTCTCTTTTCCCCTCCCCAGCCAAACATTCTGGAAGACACAAAAATCAATCAGCAGTAGATTTATACAAATATAAAATGTTTTGGACAGTAATCTTCTACTTTACTCTTCCTACTAGAAAGTATGAAGGTCCAAGATACAAATCTTCCTTTCACTATCTTGCTTCTCTCACATGCATCTTTCTTATGGTGGCCACATTTATTGCAAGGAAAACAGTGTAATCCGGGAATAGTCTTGGACAGTCCTGCTCCTTGTTGGTGGTGGTTGTGATGGAACAGCTTCTTCTTTTCAATAAAGAGAAATGCTGCAGTTTCCTCTCTGCCACTGCCTCTCATCACAAAGCAGCTGTGGTATTTCCTACCATCTCATCTTGACATTTCCATCTCTCAGGACTTAAGGCTGGTTGCCAGGATTGACTGATCCTGTCCAGGGAGGTCTTATTCAAGTACTTGCTTTGGAGCATGAAGCTGTTTTTTCTTGGTCATCTGTAGTAAAAGCTGCTCTTCATATTAATGGTATATGTTGTCCTTTATCCTCTACACTGTTTGAATCACCAGGAATTTGCTTTCCCAGGTGGTCTTCTGTAAAGGGGTATGCAGGAAGGAAGCCACCCGTACTAAATTAGTAGTAATGACTTATATTTTTCTCTTTGAGTGACAGGTGTCACTTCTCTGTGTAGATTCTTACTTGCTTCAATCAGTAGGATTTTTTGGTATAAATGCTTTCCTTGATGAGAAACTCTTTGAGAAGATGATGTGTAGGTAGTAACAGTTACTCCACATGGAATAGAGGCCCTTCACCCATGCACTTGTATCTTTAGAAATGAGTGGTGAAGGTTATAGGAAGAAGTTATTACTAATTCTGCTCAAGTGCTCTGCAGCGAGTCTTAAGCTTTACAGTTCAAGAGAAAATGGCTTCCCCTCCTTTTCACAGAAGCCTGTCATCATTCAAAAGTAGGTTTGAGGATCCTGTCTCTTCCTTTTTGCTCCAGTCATCATTGCCACTAGTTGATGTAAAAAAAAAAAAAAAAAAAGCCCTTTAAATTAACCTTCTCCAAAAGAATTTTTTTGAAAGCCTGTCATTTGGGCATACTGAAATCTCTTCTTGGACACTTAGCCTCCTCTAAGACTTCCTTTTCAGCATATAAAGTGATGAATTCTAGCAGGATCTGCAGTTAAGTCCTATGACTTTGTACCTGACAGCACAGAGATCCCTGGTGTTCCTCAAGACAGGATTTTGAAATTTTTTTGGCTGTCTGTATAATAACTAGATGTGTCATTCCTTCATTCAAAACTGAATTGGAATGAATCTGTCCTTCTAAGGAGTATTATATCCCATTGGTGTGGCTTGTATCCTCTGGTGTGGTGTGTGGGAACCATGTGAATGTGCCATGGAGTCCCCAGTGCAGACTTGTGCAATTTGCAGGAGCTAGTCACACTTTTTGGCTGACAATACTGTAGAAATCTCCATGGAAATGCAACAGAAATTATATTAGCCTTTTCTATTTTAATAAAACCCATCACAGTTAGGAGTTAGTCTTGGGTTGTTATATTATCTATCCCCTTCAGTGTCTTACTTCCCTTTCTGCTACTTTCTTACAGCAGAACACATGTTATTCATTAGTAGCATGGATGATATGGGAAACAAGAATGCTGAAATTGTATTGAATATGTTCCAGATGTTAGTATCAAACAAGGTTGGGTCTGTGTTAAGATTTCCTTTAAAATATTCTTATTAATTGGAAGTGGAAGATAATTTAATACTAAATGATTCTGTGGAATTCTAAATTCACTAAACATTTATGATCGTGAAAAACGTCTGTAGTAAGTGGTTCTTATAAAACTGCCTAACCTGGTTTCCATCGTCAAAAGGCTTTGCAAGCAGCTAAAACTTGATTGCATTAAGAGCCAGGATTTGCTAGCAGGGTTAAATGGATACATTCTCAAAAGTGAAGCAAAAGCCCAGTGATGGCTGTGCACTTACGTTCTTCATTACACATTTATATTCTTAGCAGAGGAGGGACTAAAGGGTCCCTCACTAGGAGGTATAAACTGGAAGATACTTTTGACTCTTAAGTGCCAGTTTGATGGGAATGAGATGCAAGAGAGTACCTGTCTGTATTTGGAACTGATCAGAAGATCTTGATGTGTTAATTGGATGACCTGGCCCTTAAGCAGGGATGATAGTGAATTTTGGCAGGATATTGGTGTCACTGGTGCAGGTGAGGTTGGCAGGAGCAGGCTGTGGGACTGGAGTGAGAAGCTGGCAGACCCAATGCTGGTGTTTGTGCAGGGCAGAGTTAGAGGCTGTGGTTTCATGTTGGTTTTCAAACACAAGCTGGCAGTGCTAAGGTGATAATCAGATTAGTAGTGTCATAGAAGGTACTTTCTTTGGTTTGTTTGTGTGGTGGTTTTTTGGTTTTGTGGGGTGTTTTTTTTTTTGTTTGTTTTTTTTTGTTTTTGTTTTTGTTTTTGTTTTTTTTTCAGGGTG